>SRPU01001300.1:0-10062 GCA_018360185.1 Claviceps lovelessii
TTCTCCTTTTTTTTTTGCCTTTTTTTCCCCACGGGATCGTGTCCGTGGCAATGGCATCATGGGTCGAACTGGCCCCCCCGGCTTGCCAAACAAGGCAAGACAAGAATCGAGAATTCGCCCCCGTGCCGATCGTTTTGCCGCGCAGCGCCCTGCTCGGGCGGGTCGTAATGTGGCTCAGCTGAGCCGTGTTGGCTAAATACGTACAGTGCCAGATGCTAGAGAATGGCAGGGTTTTGAAAGAGAAAAACAAGAATAATAATGATGATGATGATGATGAGAAAATGAGAAAAATAACATAAAACAAAATAAATACCACGCCAGATTTGCTAGCAAAGAACAACACAGAACCACTACTAAAACCAATCGTAACCATCTTCATGATACATAAAATAAAACGTCCCGTCACCCCCCCCCCCCCAGTTCCAATCATGGAAATGTCAACTGCCATGCGCGCTTTACTCCTCCCACCCCCTTTTCGGATCCTGCTCCGCTCCGGTGTGCACGACGGGGCTGGTCGGTCCCCTTGATCTTTTTTCATCTTGACTTTATTTATTTTCCCCTCCTTTCTCCCGTCCCGACCAGCGCTGCGGCGGCACGGTGATGTCACGACCCGTGCCAAGCACAAAGTCCCCCTCTTCGCAATCAAAAGTGCACGACTGCGTCATCCATTCCCGCGAATGATGCCCGGACGTCGGTCTCAGATTTGCGTCTTTCGTTTCCCTTGCTGGTCTGAATCATGGAGAACAACAACCGGGGCTTCTTCAGCGCCATGTTACTTTTTTTCCGCTGTGGCGTCAAATATAGGTGGCCGTCACTCGGGTTTGTTTGCTCTACATACCTACCCAAGCACGTACATGGCATGTTCACGTACATCTGTACATGGGACCAGACGACGTGTGTGCCAGTAGAAGCAAAGCGTCTGTCCAAAAACGAACCGAAAATGACACCCAAAGGCTCATTGTCTTTCGTGTAAAGGACCTGTCATGGCTCGCTCACCAAGAAGGTCGCTCGGTCGATATCTACATCTACGTACTTGACGCTCGGGAAACCGGGTAGGCTGCCCAAACCGCCTCGCATGGACGATACAGACAGCATCATCGCTCGCCCTCGTCTCATTTTCGTGATTCCCTTCCGCGGCGAGCTTCCCTTGCTCTTCAGCACAACACCGTGTTCTACATCGCGCGTGGCGCCGTGCTTGGGCTGTCTTGTCGGAGAATTCTGCCCACGGAGCCATGATGTGCATACTCGAGATGCCAAACAACGAACATGTCCCGGTTCAAGCGACACCTGAAGATGACCCGTTGCTAGACAGCCAACCAAAAGTATTGGAACTATAAGGGTTTCGTATCGATAGATACAGGATCCTTGTGGCTGCCCAGATTTACCGGCTTATGGGCACGCAGAGCGTCGGACTCCTTAAGCAAGAAATTGACCGCCTTCTATTGATATATATATATATATATATATATATATATACAGTGGGACGCGAAATCTATCTGACCAAAGGAAGGTATTATGAATTTAGCCGATTAAGTATAGGGTATTTCATTAAATATAAAAAATAAAGCAATATGCTTTATATTTTAGCTTTTTCTTTCTTATCTATTAGCTTTTATTTTATAAGTTTTAATTTAATTTATTTAATTTAATTCTTTTATATAAGCTAGTACTTATATTAGATACTGGCATAGCCGGCTTCATTCAGGTGTGATACCTTCATTTGGTCATATAGATTTCGCGTCCCACTGTATATATATAATTACATAATACTTTTATCGTCTAGCTATTTTCATCTTCCTCCTTAATACCTTCTTTACAAGCTATTTTTTCCTCTTCTTCATACGATACTTTTTTTTTTTTACCTTCTCCAGTAGCTCTTTTTTCTTCTTCTTAGCCTGTTCTTGGCGAGCTGTTTTTTCAATCCTTTTCGTCACCTTCTTCGCAAGCTATTTTCCTCCTCCTTTTGTCATCTTCTTCGCTGGCTGGCAGTATTTTCTAGAACACGGCCGTAAGCCCGTCGTGAGCTCCTAGTGGGTTGTCTTTTTTCTTCTCTCGTCCTCTCTGCCTTGATGTCTCCCTTTCTTCCCTCTTCTAGTGTGATTCCTTTTTCATTCTCTGGGCAGGCCATTTTCGAGTCGTAAAGGAGTTTCAAGTGTGAATCTGCTGACCGAGCCGGGACCTTGGGCTCTAGATTTGCCAAGAATCAGCACCGTGACTGACGGCGTGGCTACTGGCGAGGCCATCCGGTCCTACTTGCTTGCAAGAATCATGGCCGGGGGCCTATTGCATCGGATCGGGTGCCTCTTGGGCGACACACAACACACCTTGAAATGTTTGTCTGATGGCGACTTTCACGGTATGCCTGATGCGGTGGTACGGAGTCTTGCCAATTTTGGTATTGACAGCCCCCAGCGACATATCCATGTATAATACCTTCTTAGTGGGCTCTTCAGACAATGGAACGGTGCCCTACGGCTTTTTTCGGCCTCGGAAAGAAGGACAAGCGGAACAAGCGGAACAAGCGGAACCAAGATTGGAGATGTTGATCGGCAAGGTTACCCCACATACGGAGAGGCAGAAACGGAGAAACGTACAAGATGCCCTTGAAGTGGTATCTTATGAACACTCGACTACTTATGCCCAATGGTGGCATGTTTTGGAAACGTCGTCGAGTCCTTGGACTCTACAATTAACCACATCCTGAGTGAATATGTTTGCATTTCACAATATTTCGAAGCAACAGACGGGAAGGTTGCCGCCGACGACCAGGCATCCATATCGACTCGAAAGCTCGTCCTGGACGCCGCACAGTTATGAGCCGCCGCAGCGGTTGGCTCCAGGCTGTCAGGTGAGAAGACTGCGTCGCAACTGGCCCCATGGACTTCAAACACAAGAATTGCAGACAGCACAGACCAGATCGAGAATGGGTTGCGATATTGTGGTTCCCCGTACATCGAGCATATTACTGACAAGGTTGGGTAGCTTATGGCTCCGCGGAGCTGTGTGGTCGCAGCGGTTTTGCGAACTCTGTCGCCCATGTCAGACCTGCCATGATTGTCCGGCCAAAGGAGTTCATGGGAGATGAAGGAGAATATTCTAGCGAATAGATTATATTCTTCCATCGTGAGGCGAAGGAACGAAGCCAGAGCCATTCAAGACGTTACCTCCCAGTCAGACTCCCCCGAGGGCGGTGTCAAAGCTGCGGCACTGGAAAGGCCCGCGGGTCGATACAGAAAGCCGCGGCGCAGGGGCTGGAGATGTCCTCATAACCCCTGGTTCATCGGAAATCGCCCGTTACGGGAGGCTGTTCAACGTACAGAACACCCAAGGAATGCCTGAGATATAGTCATCAGGCGAGATGGCTCGAGCATACGATGAAGCCAAACGAAGCGGCAAAGCTGTCCCATCCCGCCCTGCTGGCCGGTATGCGGGACGCCCTTGCACGATCGAAGGAACAAGGACTTCACCAAGCTGGATCCTCGTAGCCAGCAGTAGCTGCAGCGGTGGTCAAGTCGAAGAAACCTCCCCGCCAAACTTGTCAGCAGTCGGGCCCAGGACGACTTGGATAGATTCACCTCCTTTCCCGCCAGCGCGAAGAGTGCATCTGTTGATGTAAACAGGACTAGAATTCGCTGAGCATTGCAACTGCCAAGGACAGAGTTGTGTCACTTTCAGCTGACTACAAGTACATGTCCAGCAGCGGCAAGTCCCATTGCAGCGCTATAGCTTCTTGCTTTTGTTGTGATATAGGTGTCGTCAGCCGATCGAACATAAAATGATGTACTGATTCTCTGGGACAGCTTCCTGAGTGGCCGCGTTTACCGCCATGATTCTGTCAAGGCTCGTGATCTGGTGCGAGAGTAATCCGTGGTTACTAGGAGCGGAATGTTGTGATTGGGTTGGCAATCCGAGAAGACTGTTTTGATCTGTTCGAATCTTTTTGAGCCTGCCCATAGCAGTGATGGCGTAATTTGGACGATCCATGTCCTCTCACCACTTGACTTTCTGCAAGTTTGGCCAAAGACTTGTTTTAATGGAAATCCCCCCCCCTTGCTTGCTCGTCTGCTACTGCGAAGCCCCAACCGGACACGAGCAAGGGGGGGGCATGCCCGAGGGGAACCTGGCGAAGCATAAGGCGATTCGGTGGAAACTACCTCAGCAGCTGCAACCTGGGCCTTGGAAATGACGATGCGGATAGTCGGCCGAACCAAGACTCGTCAAACGTGGCCCAACGCCCTTATTGTGTCGTGCCTTGAAGCGTATCAGCGGTCCTAAGAACACTTATGTCGCGACGGATAAAGACTAAGAAATGAAATGGACAACTCGGTCTGGGGTGAGCATGCCGCAAAGCAGATTGCAAAGACCAACGTATGAAGGCTGCTGCGAATACTGATGCCATGCTGGCCGTCCACAATCACCGATCTGAGAAGGAGTCCATTGTTCGCGGATATCCGGCTCCGTCGAATATGTTCCCTTTCGGGGTTGGTGAATCCCTTCATCTCATCCCGCTGGTCAACAATGGACATAGGTCGTCGTTCCCGTCCCTGAGCCTCATTGTCTACCCCTTCGCTAGGAAAAGGGACAGGCATATACACCCCGTCAGACATGCACGGCGGGAGACACACTACACTGCGTTTACGCTTCACGACGGCGTCCGGTTCTAAAAACTAGGGGGGGGGGGGGGGGGCGCGAATAGCATAACGCTTGTTCCATGATGTCCAGGTTCAAGAATGCCCGACGGAGCCTTTGATGCCTCGAAGCATATCTGCTGTTGGGTCCCGCACACACTTCAGGTCACGTGGTGCGGCCACCCACTTTGGTGAGGTCGCCCGCCTGTGAGCCTTAGCTAGTTTCTTTTCTTAATTATAAACACACTTTAGATAGAACCTCTATAGCTATAATAGCTTCTATCTTTATTATTACTTTCCTTCCTTAAGTTATGTCCCTTATATAAGCCACAATATAGTAGCAATTACTGCTTTCTACTAATACAAATTTTTTCTATTTAGATTATTAGTTATATAGCGCTGCTAAGGGACTTAGTTAAGATTCTTACTCCCTATAACCCCCTTATTTTAATATTTAAAAGAAAAAATTCTTAGTTAAGCTTCCTACTTTTATTACTTTTATTATTAATACTCTAATAGTAGCTTTACTTAATATAGTATAAATAAAGCTTTCTACTTCTTACCTATCTTTAATTATTAACTCTAAAGATACTATTAAATTAAATAAGTTTCCTTAGTAAAATAAAAAGAAAATAATATTAGCTAAGAGACCTTTAGTCCCTTTAAGTCCTAGGGAAGGTATTTTTTATTATATTAATAATCCTTAATAATAAAAAAGGGGCTTATATATCTTAAAAGAAAACCTATTATATACCCTATATTTAACTAATTTAAATATAGTTTTTTTACTACTACCTTACCTTTTTTTATTTACTTATAAAACTTAAATCTTTCTTCTATTTATTTATTATACTATACCTATTTCTAAATAATAAAAACACATTAAATTTAAGCATTCTTAGAATTCTAAGGGCTATTTTATTTCTTTTAAATATATACTTAAAAAAGCAATTAGGTTAATACTCTTAATAATAATAGTTTCTTTAATAACTACTAGCGCTCCTTCCTAGGCTATAGATTTAGTAGCCTTTAAGTAAATAAGTAAGGGTAACCTTAGTAACTAAATATTAATTCTTACTCTTTTTACCTTAATTCTATCCCTATTTATTTCTCTTTCCCTTTAGTATAATAATCCCCTATTAGTTAGAAATACCCTAATAATAAAATATATTTATTTTATAACTTAATATAGTTCTTATTCTTCTTCTCTCTCTTACTTATTATTAAGTACTAAATTAAAAAAAAATTTAGTAATTTCTAAGGCTTAAAAATATTTATTTACTAAGGTAAGAGTATTATTAAAATATACTCCCCCTTAACTTTCTAAATTATTTCCTTCTACCCTAATAGTCCTAGGAGTTTCCTTAATAAATCTAAATTAGCTTTATTTTACTAAGCTATTTATAATTTTAAATTTTAATCTACTACCCCTCTTTTTTAGTTTTTTTTAAAGTTATTAGGAACCTAAGCTACTTATTCCCTCTTCTTCCCTAATTCCTTCCCTAATTCTATCCCCCTCCTTCTTACTAAAGGGTTCTTTATATACTATTTTAGTTAGTTCTTTAACTATTTCTATCTTATACTAATCTTTATTCTTTTTACTTATAATGCTTAATAGAATAACTTACTTAAATACTATAAATCCTTTTAGTTAAAGGTTTAAAAACTATTATTAAGGTTTTCCTTATTTTAGTCTTAAGAATTAAGCTAAGGCTAAACCTTCTAATATATTAGGTAGGTAGAATAATTTACCTAATTAGAAGGCACCCCCTACTAGGGATAAGGGGAAATAGCTAGCTTACCCTAAGCTAGTATAATCTAAACTTTAGAACACTACCCTAAGGCCTAGACTTCTATATAGCAGATCCTAGTATCTATAAGACATAATTCTTATCTAATTAGCTATGCTAAAGACTAATACTAAATAATTTTTAAACCTTTTACTATTATTAATAAAGAAACTATTAAAAGCTTTTTTAATAGTAGCTAAAATAATATTTATTAAAAATTGCTATACTTTAAAAGATTAGGTTAAGTAGAACTTAAGAAGTAATTATTCCCCCTTTTTTAAGACTTCTTATATAACTACTATTTTTAAGTATTTTCTTTTAAGTTCTAATTAAAATAATAATAAAGGTAGTAACCTATTAAATATCTTGCTTTAGCTAGATAATTATTCTAAAAACTATTATAATTGCTTATTAAGTTAGTAACTAACCTTTCTTTCTTCTTTATCCTAGAAGGTATCTAATTCTAATTATAAGGGGTACTAACTAAATTAAAACCGCCCCTATTTTTATAATTTTAAGGTTAACCTTTTAGTATATAACTCTACTAATTAGCCTATTTTTACTTATATAAATAAGGTTAACTAGCTATTAAATACCTTTAGTTAGAATACTATATTATAAAATATAGTCCTAAGCCTCTTATTTAAGCCTTAATTAAATAGTTACTACTAGTTTATATTCTTAGATTATAGTACTAAGGCTTACCTTTAGTTTAATATAAACCTATAGAAAACCTTACTTACTTAGCATTTTTAATAAAATAGAGATTAAATTATATTATAGGCTAATAAGCTTTATTATTTCTTTAATAAAGAAGATAATTTATTTATTTAAAAATATATTAATAAAAAGATTCTATTATATTATAAAGCTAGTAGTATAAATAAGAATTTAACTACTTATTACCTAGCTTATAATTTAAACCCTATACTAGTAGCCTTAGTTAATCTTATATATAAACTATTAACTATTAATAATATTTAATAGTAACTAATATCTAAGCATTTTATAGCTTAATATTAGTAGCTAGCTTAGTAGTAATAAATTAAAGTTATAGTTTAAATAAACCACTATTAAAGTGCTTATAGCCCCTACTATTTATTTAAGGGTAAATAATAGGGTTTTTATATAAATATACTAGATAGGGAAAGGTAATTAAATTACCTAGCTATTCTTTAATTCTATAGTAACTCCCTAAATACTAGCTATAAAAATAGAGATAAGTTTTTATTAGCCCTTAATACCTTTTTTTATTAAAATAAGCAACCTAATAAATCTAAAATAAATAATTCTAAATATTTTCTAAATAAGTTAAATAAGCAGTAAGATAGTAACTATAATTATAGAGACTATAGAGATTATTATTATATAATATACCTTAAGCTTAAGAAGTATAAGAAGATTTTTTACTAAAAACTATTAAATTAGGTAGTATAGGTATATATTATAGAAATAAAGCATAGAATAAAAATTAAGGAATATAAGAATACCTCTTACCCCTCTTTAAAGAATCTAGACTTATATAACTCCTTTAGTACTAAATTTTTAAACTATAATAATACTTTTTTAAAAAAGAATAGTAATTATTAGGGAATAATATTTTACTATTCCTTTTAAATTCTCTTTTTATATCTTTATTTAATAATAAGAATAATATAGTATTACTAAGAACTTCCTTTTCTAAACTACTTAGCCTACCTTTAAATACTTTTATTAATATTCCCCTTTATACTAAGTTTAAAACTACTTATATTTTCTTTATTTAAAAGAAAGTATAGAAAATTTTAGCTTATTCTTAATTATATAGTATTATTTATACTCCTTTTATCTTAGTAGAAGTTATTTATAATATAGGCTTTAAAATATATATAGTCTTAAAACCCTTTCTTTAGAAGCATTACCTAAATATTTACTAATAATAAGTTTCCCCTTTCCCTATTATAGGCATAGAAGGTAAGGTTATTTATAAAAGAATAGTTAATCTTCCCTTCTTTTTACTCTCTACCTTTAGTATCTCTATAAACTTTATAGTAAATTACTTTATTATTAATTCTCTCTCCTATAGTATACTACTAAGTAATTCCTTTCTTTAAAAATATAAATTATATATTAAATAAAGCGCTAAGATAAATAATAACTATCTTTACCTAAATAATAGTTACTAATTTATAGTTTCTTATATAAGCTAGGATTAGCCTAGTTTAGCCTATATTTAGCTAGTAAATATCTATATAGCAGACTAGGTAGTGCTTAGCCTAGGTAAGTATAGTGCTATTCCTCTTTAAGTAAAGTAACTACTAGTTATTATTAAAGGCTATATCTTAAAACCTTATTATTTTTAGAATATTACTAATTATAGAATAATTAGTTTGCCTTTTAGAATAATAAATAGTTAGGTAAATAGTATAAATATATTTATATTTAGGTTAGCTCTAGTCTATATCTAAAAGGGCTAATTACTTAGTAGATATATACTAAACTACATTATAATTAACCCTTATATCTTTAGCGCTAATAATAAATATAGCATTTCTCTTGCTTACCTTCTTAGTTGTTGAAAATAACAGGGTTATTTACAGGGGATTCCTCACTATTAGTGCTATAATTATAGCGCTCATAGAAGCATCTTATAGGGAGGCTTTGCTAGCCAGCAAAGCCAGTGCAAGCTAGCAAGCTTGCGCGCGCGCGCGCGGCACAACCACGGAATTCCGACCGAAGGTCACGTGCGTGGAGCTCGCAGCTGCGAGGTCCCCACAAATCTTCACTTTTTGCCCTTCCACGCCCATTCTGACAGCTGCGCGGTCGGGCTGACGGCTGTCGGGCGCGGGGCCAACTTTGGATTGGATTTGCAGGGCAACCGGCAAAGCTACGGAGGAACGGATTGAACGGGCCGACTGAGCTGCCGAAGGCAGCTTAGTCAGCAAAGGTGGTTACCCTATAACGTTGGTTTTTGCTGTTTTTTGCAATAAGGAGGAATTTATAAAGAATTTTAAGACTAGATTCTTTGTCGCTAAATTCGGGGCTTTCTTTCTATATAATTATCTAAAAAATCGATTTTTAGGTTGCGTGCGTTGATTTTCACTAAGTTAACCGAATAGCAAGCACATTGGCAGCTAATTTGTATGGCTGTAAGTCTATTTTTTTGTTTTCCTATATAAATGAATTTTGCAGAAAATAAAAAGTGGCTTACAAAGCCCAGCTAGCGACTGGGATCTACCAATAAGGTTAGAGAGTATATAAGGGAAGGAAGTAAAAAACCCCCTCACAGCCGCCAACCGTACGGACCGTTAGAATCACTCTTGCTAGCTGCGCATACCTGCAAAGTCAGATTAGATATAAATTTTATTGGATATTATTACAAATTCTTTAGCGAATTAAATAGTGCTAAAAGCAACGCAAAAGCTTCTATTTTACGTAAGATTTAGCTAACTGTAGCTTGCTGCAGTGCTCTGCTCTATAGAGCAGTGGACCTGTGGGTGCATGCTTACTAAGCCTACTACCTTAGTAAGCTATGCTCTACAGCACCTACCTTAGTTATTTCTAATAGGTTATGAGCCTAGAAGAGAACTTTTAGTATCTAGAAAATTCACTGAATTTTTCTATAATAAAATAAAAATATCACTATATCTATAGAGAGTGTAGAA
>SRPU01001301.1:0-10061 GCA_018360185.1 Claviceps lovelessii
CCATGTCTGGCAAGAACAAAAAAAAAAAACGGAGAAAAAGATGGAAAGAGAAACAGCAGAAAGACAAGAAAATCTCAGGTGCCAGTGCCTTTCTCCCTCCGCGATCCATGCCGCTGACCGAAACAGGCAGGTTACTTTGCGATGGGGTTATCGTTCATCGGGAGGGCCCGCCAAAGAAGCCCGCCCGTACCTATGCATGGAACATTTGCTGCGTGATGAGCAAGTTAATCAATCTCTCGACAGCATGACATGACGTCTTTCTCCTTGAAGGACAGCGCGAGGGGCGATATCGCAAGGGCGCAGGAGGGGCCTATGCGACGCTACGGATGAGCCTCTGGAGTCAGAACGACACCAAGCATGAAAGCCAAGAACGCGGCCTAGGACGCGGCCAGCAACGCAGCGAGGCTTTTCTGCACTGTCGGACGACGGTCTGATGGTGAAAGGAGGTATCCGGTGCGTCGTGGCTTTCGAGTTGAAGCCATCATCTCACGTCGACACCTTGAAGGAAAGGTCTCTCTGTGTGTTTCACACTGTCGAGGGGTCCCGGCAGGAGGGCTGAATTAAAGTAGATCGACAAGCGCCACCAGCCCATGGGAGTGTTTAAAACCCATTATTTTATGCATGTCATTGTTGTCGACGTCGCCAGGCTGGCCGGCCGTGATCGGCCATGGATACGATATTCTAGAACCCACCTAGAACCTGGAGGAGAAAACCGCCCCTCTGCTGGAATCCTTCTCCATGCTAGTGGGAGCCGCCAAAACCACGTGCAGCAATTTCCAGATGCCATTCATGTCCCAGACTTCTCAACTCCTGACACGCCGCAAACAGAGGGTCATGGGTAGTGCAGATGCAGCGGTCCCCGGCAGTCGTGGTCAAGTACGACTACGACTAGTGGATCCAGCTCATCCTCAATATGTCAACGCTGACGGTCGACACCGGATATTGCTGCAAAGAACTTTGGAATCACGCTCGGATTCCTGCAGCGGCCGCAACGCAAAAGCCAATGAGGCACTGTGAAGCATTGGACGAAGTTGATGTCGGATCCAGTCTGTCCCGCTGTGGAGTTGGAGGACATGCGCCATGGGCATATAAGCTAAGCCATTGATCGTATCATTTCGTGCATCGCCAGGACGCCGATGTGCTGGCTGATCGGCACGGTCAATGTTGTTTCGCTCCCTTGGTTCGGTACACGTGTGGGAAGCATTCGTTCCCGAGGACGAGGGATCCAACTTGACTGAGATGGTACCACTGACTCGTTGGTTGCTGGTCACGATGAGGATTGTAAAACGCAGCTCTCATCGCTCGCGTTTTGCATCGCATGACGTTGTACTGTTTTCTTGCCCTCGCTGGTAAAAAAGGAGAAGAAGAACAGAAATGAAAAGGAAATCCAACGCGTGCAACTTTGGGAATGGTCGTTCAGCTCACAATGGCTCGCCACAGCCTGTCAGAAGAATAATGAACATTGGTATTGTACGCCAACTCATTTTGACGACCATGTGGCGTCCAAAGTTGCCGAGTCCCGACTGCTGCGAAGCATGTAATCACAGAGTCTAACAGCAGTGGACTATCAAGGCAGTTTTATCGCTTGTCAAGTCATTTCTTTCTCTAACGCTCCCCCTGGTTTTTTTATTCGTTCCATTTCATTTCATTCCTTTTTTTTTTTCTTCATCACCAAAATACATGACAGGATCATCACCAAAATACATGACAGGATCATCACCATCATCATCACTCCTCTCCGGCTAGTCGGGAATTTCGCTACGACATTAAACCATCTTGTTTTCCCACGTGCCAACCATCCCTTGGAGCGACCTCCTTGTCATGCGCTCCACTTTCCTCCATCTGACTGTCCATCCCCTTGCGGCATACGCGCCCAATCTGGCTTCCGACCTCGCAGCCCTTGAACATGACGGCGTGGCTGGGCTCAACCGGCTGTCCTTTCTTCTCCCATGTCACGTCTCGGGCACGAAGACCTCCGCTCCCGGAACATTCCCCGGCACAGACTCCGTCACGGAGCACAGCACCTGGATGACCATGGCAGATGCAGATGCTCCTAGTACATGTATCACCACCACGCGAATGCCCACCAACATTTCCCTCTGGATACCGACTGCAGCGTCTACAATCGCCTCACCCGTCGCGGGGCACCATGCCGACAGATCGAGAAGCCCAGTGGTACGAGCCAAGAATGCCGTGCGCCGCGCTGCTTTCTTCCTTTTCGTCCGATACACCAGCCCTCCCATCGCGACCGACCTCTTCACCATCCATCCCGTCAAGACCTTTGCGCCCGCAATGGCGCACAATCTCCAACGCGGCCGCTATCTGGCCCCAGTCGTCTTTGTCGCAACGCCTCTTGTGTTTCTGTAAGCTCCAATCAGGACTGCATCTCCATGATGTCGCCATGGACGAGAATGATAATTCTGCGAAGCAAAAATAATGTATATATATTATAATCCACATCATTCTTTCTGGCCTCTTTTGGTCTTTTTTTTTTTTTTTCCGTCTTCTATCACCGTGCCAAGCCTGGAAATAAAACATACACTAATTATGCAACTTACCCGTCTTGTGTGTCCTGTCTTCTCCACATCAACCTTGATACGTCTGTGTATCCTGGTAAAACGCAGTTTCAAGTTTGCCTTTTTTTTCTGATTCATCAAGGTTTAGCGTAATCAAGGTTCTGCGCCCCATTTATCTCCAAGATTCCATCTGTCATGAAATATTTGACTTGGTGTTTTTCTTTTCCTTCTTCTTTTCTATCCTTTTCTCTCCCCCCACCCCTTCCTTTTTTTTTTTCCTTTTTTTCCTCCTTTTTTTGTCCTATAATCTTTTTAGTTTTTTTTCCCCCTTTCTTTCCCATAAATCAAATAAACCCCCTGCCAAGCTCTGCAACTGGAAAACCAACCGAACACCCTATCCAGGGCCCAAGCACTTACCACTCTGCACCTGCCGACACCACCCTTGGCCAAACGCACTGCTTGATCCCCAGCCCGCAGTATGAGCTTAACGAGGCTTGCGCGTCCCCAGCGGACCTCTTCTTGGCATAATTTTAAAAAAGGAGAAGGAGGACAAAAGGGGATAGTGAATGGTAAATAAGGTAAAGAATGAAACTAATGGTTTCTTTTCTTTTCTTTGCCAAAAGGAAAAGGAAAGGTGAAACACAACTTTTTTTTTCTAGCAAGGGAAAAAAAAAAAGAGAGAGAAAAAAAGAAAAAAAAAAAAAACACAAAAAAAAAAACTCAGTCCTATCCCAAACATCAAATGTCCATTCCCCCCTCAGCGCAGTGAAAACTTCTCAACATCGCCCTTGGTATTCCGTCTCATTCACGTGCCGCCACGACCGATGTGTGTCTATAGAATTGAACGCCCGGGCGTCCCGTTTGGGCAAGGGGCGTCCTCCACGGCCGACGGATTGAGGCGCAACTGCGACTGTGTACCCTGTGATTATACGTGGGGTTAGACGAATGTGCACACATAAAATATGTACCTACATATTGTATGTTATGTACATATATTTATCAGCGCAGACATGAAAACACACATGTATACGATATCTACACCCCACAAACACGCCTCATCATACCAATCCAGTCACTTACACGCATGTATATAAATATACCTAGCTGCGCGGGCCTAGATTCTGATGATGAAGTGGCAACCCCTTACACGTGTCCGTTATAATATTAGACTTGAATATATATATTCAAAGATATTCTATAATATAGAGTCACATGCTTAAATCACCACTCATCTCTCACAAGATTGTCACTAGAATCCGGCACGGCGCGCGATGGTATGTGTGAGTAGATCTAGATAGTAATATAATTATGTACATATATATGTGTATATATAATATCTACACAGTATTATAAGCACATATATATAACATCCATCTCGCACGCCTGTTCTGCATAAGCCGTATCTGCTCATTTATCCTGACTTGCGGAGAACATGTTACGATGTGCGTAAATACTGAAGATAGGTAAGTAGGAAAGTAAATAGGTATATACGCTTAAACACCAATCTATTATGTGCACCGCTCGCTATGCCGGATTGAGTGCCAGCCCCGTGAGAGGTTGGCGACAAAGTAAGCAGCTATACGCATCACAAGTGTTTTGATAGAGCTTTTTAGATCAAATATTATGATGGATTCTATAATGGGCCGCTCTTTTATTGCTAGAATCCACATCTGCGCAGCTATTTAGTACAGAGGTACGTGTCTGGCTGCCTAGACGGCAGTCTGGCGTGTTCAACGCGGCTGGTCTTGGAGGCAACCACTTTGGATACCACGCATGCAGAAGCCAAGCGGCGTTGATTGACATGTGCTTACCTCCTTGATGCTGTGAAGGCTACACCATTGTTCATACACATTTCTTGACTAGCCGATTGGAAGCTACTCACTCCTCCTCTCATAAGTTATGATATAACTGTGGATAGGTACGGATAGGCAGCATTCTCGGCACCAAGCGGACAAAGAATGTTTTGTGTTTCATTTTATTTTCAATTGTCAACATCACCCATTCATTAGTGTCACGAAACCTCGAGCTGTGTTTCCCGAATCTCTAGTCGACTTTGTCCTCCAAAGTCCATGTCCATTCGCGCAAAAACTCACATCTGACACCACTTATGCGTGGCCAAATGCCCATCCTTGCCCATAGACGGGACAAAGCCCTCCTGCCTCTCATGCTTTCTTCTTTCTTGTTCCCCCACAAGTATATTGCAGCAAGCCACGTTATCCTTCCCCATGTGTGGTGAGGTTCTTCACACCCATGTACGTACATTTTCCCCACACCGTCACTGCATAGGAACTCAAAACCACCAAAAGCTTTGTATCACGTCTAGTGTTTCGTTTTTTGTTTTCTTCTCTTCTTGTGTTTTGGCCACACGTCTCTCATCATTCCGGCATGGCAAGATGCTCTATGACGGCCGGTGTTTGCGGTCACTGTGTGTGACGACGTTAGCTACCTCGGTCGTAAATGAAATTCACGGCATCTCACGCAATCACGCCATCCATGCATTTTCAACACAAACACATGATTCTTACGTGCTGAGTCGACGAGAAAGCTGGTGCAGCTTCTTGTCGTTATCGGCGTCGTGAGCCGCTTTTTGAAGCGCAGTTGCTCGTTCCTCCTCCTGGTGCTTCACCACCTCTTCGTGGCTGGGAGGCAGGCGCTCATTCTGTATATCAACCTTTCTGGCATCCTCAAACGTGCTGATGGCATTCTTGATGCCCTCGGCGCCAAGCATGAGGGTCCCGGCGGGGAGTCTGCCTCCAGAAACAGTCTTAAGCTCTGTAACCCTTTCTGACTCCTCTCGCAGGACCTGAAACACGCGCGACATGCGACCAATGGCGAGAATCTTGTTTTTGATCGCTCTTCTCTTGAATTCGATTGAGTTTGGATCGTCACCGATTTGGGACGTCGTCGGGGAATGTGGGCTCGTCGAAGAGGGGGTTTCCTCCTTGAGTTCCTCTTCCGAACACGTGCTGAGAATCGCAATCAGCATATCCGTGATCTTCTCGCCCACAAATGGCAGAGACCATGTAAAAACGTCCATAAAGTTGGGAAGCCAGTACGGGTGAGGTGTGCAGTTGAACTGCCGAATGTTCATGACGTTGTTTTCGTATTTAAGCACGGCAGCCTTATTGTTGTATACATCGAGATAGTTTGGAGCGGAGAAAATGGTCATAACACTAGGAAATCCGGTCGTGCGTGTCTTGCGGTACATTCGGTACCCGGCGTCCTGGGCTTCGTGAGCACGAATAATGGACAAAAGATTGTTCTTTTCCAGAAAAGCACACGCTGCAGGATATGAAAAGAAGTAGGAACAGCCTCGCACGTGGTTATGCAAGAAGTAGTCGCTCGTCTTCTCCTGACCGAAATCTTCCAATGGATCAGCCCACAGAATATCGCACATGAGGCCCTGCGTGGGGGGTTCTCTAAATCGATCGATCTAAGAATAGAATTTTAGCAGGAGACTCGACAAGCCGGAAGTGTCTTTTCCAAAAACACAAGAGAGATGTTTTCTTCTTCTTTGTAAAAAGAAAAGAGAAAGGAAGTGAAGAAAAGTAGGCAAAATGAAATGGTTCGAGGCACGCACACTTCTCAAGTCGTCAAGTGTATGCAACTCGGGGCTAAGACCGCCGTGAATACAAAGAAACTGCTTATTCATGACCGCTGCCAAGGGAAGGCTGCAGAAAGATTCCATGCATGCATCGTACACAGTTTCGGAGTACTTGTGCTTGCACTCAAGCTTAAAGGTAAAGTAGTCGGTCAAATGGCGGCATTCGTGGTTGCCTCGGAGCAGCCAGAGCGAATTTGGGTAGTGAATCTTGAGGCACCATAGGTACAGGACACACTCGATACTGAAGTACCCTCTGTCGACATAGTCTCCCAAGAAAAGATATCTCGTCTCGGAGGGGTCGCCGCCAACTTCAAACAGCTTCATCAAATCGTAGTACTGGCCATGAACGTCACCACAAACAGTGATGGGGGCATCCATCTCCAGCAAGTTTGGCTCTGCCCGCAAGATTTCGGTGCCTTTTTGTAAGATCCATAGAGCTTGCTCCTCTGTTAGGCGTCCTTCGCGATAGAAATGTTGCTTCAGAAACGTGATGTTGGGTTTGGTATGAGAATCGTCCTCAAAGAACTGCTCGTCTGTTGGCTTGGTCATGGCGGGCGCTTGGACGTCTGCATTGGAGGAAAAAGGCGAGAAAAAATGGTAACAACCAAGACAGTGTCAGTCCTCTCCGTCATGTCACGACTCGATGTTTCAAGTTTCATAAGGTCGTTACGACCTTGACAGGTCATATGAAAGAAAAGCATGTGTGGGACAGCCGCCGCCTTTTTTTTTTTTTTTTTTAAACTGACCTTTGCAGACTCTCTCCAAGGTGCTCACTTGTGTCCCATCCTCCATGGTATGAATGGTGAAGTCGATTTCCGGAACAGGCTTCTTCTCTTGAATTGCGCGAATGGCATTGTCGACTTGTTGAGTGCGTCGCACCTGATCAGGCGGGAGCTGACCATCTTGCTCCATGGCGAATGAGTGAGAAAAGAGGTAAGAATGAAGAGACTTGTCAAAAGGAATATTGTTCGACAGTAATGATGCGAAAGTCTCTACGGATCGAATCAAAATCGGATCGGTCCAAGAA
The DNA here is from genome assembly GCA_018360185.1 of Claviceps lovelessii. NCBI lineage: Eukaryota > Fungi > Ascomycota > Sordariomycetes > Hypocreales > Clavicipitaceae > Claviceps > Claviceps lovelessii. Next base: position 7,148 of record SRPU01001301.1, read on the forward strand.
ACAAGGGGCCTCGGAGTTGACGTCAAGCACGGCGGCAGAAGCGGGTGAGGATCAGACTCAACCCGAGAGAAGGGTATGTAGGCTGAGAGCGATATGGGCAAAGACGACGGAAAGGAGCTCACGACCAGCGAGAGTTGCGGAGTCGGGTGATGGAAAAACGCAGCGAACTTTGAAGAAGGAGCCGGTCGTGGAGACGGCGGAAGAGGAGGCGAGACGGAGGAGGGAAATGCGATGTGAAGATGCTGGCAGGCTAGGGCCGACAGGGGAAACCAAGGTTAGGTCTGGTACCAGGGTGGGGGGGGGATGCGGTGCGAAAGGGGGGGGGGGAGGGAGGCAAGAAGTCAGCAACAAGTCTGGTAGGTCGTGCTTGCCTAAGGACACTAGCAGCTAGCAGATGAAGATGGGCAACAGACAACTGGCTGGCAATCAACGGCCAATGTCGGGGCGTACATGCAAATACATGCATGAATGGCCTTTCTGGACTCGGGAGTCACTGAATAGTGCTGCGGCAATGGACCGAGCACAGCGGATGAGGGGTCACCATGTCACGTCTGGTGGTTAAATGGCAATCCAGGCGGGCTGGCCAATCAGAGCAGCGCTGCCACCTGCTGGTCCCTAGATGAGGGGCACGTAGCGGATGGCAATGCCTGTTGGTGGTGTCTTGCAGTAATCTAGTGCTGCAGACCAGGCCAGACCAGACATGGCACTCTTACTCTGTGGCGACATGGTCCAGGCGCGATTGAGCTCGACGTGGAGAGGCAGCGCGATGAGATGCAGCGGACCGAGTATCCCTTCGCTCTGTTGTTGTTGTTGTTGTTGTTGTTGTTGCCCGTTGTGGTCTGATGTGGTTGCACAAGAAGGGTAATCGCTCTTGCCTTCCTTCCACCAGTTTGTGCTTTCTGCTTTCTTGCTTAGCGCAGACAACCCCCGCTTTCTTGTCTGGACCTTCCGATGTCCTCCACAAGAGCGGAGAGAGGGGCAGCGATACACAGTGCGCAGCATACGCAGCATACATGACAAATGCGACTCGTCCTACGAACTACGCAGATGTGAGAGCACAAACCCGTGACATATTAACTCTATCCCAGTCCATCCGCTTTACATCGCTGTGCAGAAATCCCAAGCAGCTTCGGCTCTCCCAGCTCCCCTACCAATATGTGCCGAGCCACTCTAAGGCAAGCAGTATCCTCCATCGACGATCATGTCCAGGCCAGTCGTGTACGACGCGGCATCGCTCGCCAGATATAGGTACGAACCCTTGAGTTCGCTGACCTGGCCCTCTCGTCTGCAGCAAGAACCATAAGCGATTGAAACCAAAAGAGGGGGTTGGAAAACACTAAAGAAGCTGGAATTCGGGACAACGGCCACGGCACGGCAGGAAAAGAAAAGAAAGCCGGGGAAAAAAAATCATACGCACCCCATGGGAGTCTTATTCCTCCACTGGTCCTTGGTTTCCTTGCCCACAAAGCTCGAAATCTCCGTCTGGATATATCCCGGCGAGACGGTGTTGGCTCTCGCAAACCCAGTCCACTCCACCGCCAGACTCCTGCAAAAGTGAATGACGGCCGCCTTGCTCGCATTGTACACAGCCTGCAGCTGCGGGATGTTGACGATGCTTCCGCTCATGGACGCCGTGGCGATGAAGCTTCCCGCCAGGAAATTCTCCAGCGGCTTGCCATCCAGCGTGGTGCCCTCCTTCTTCTGTCGTCGAAAGTGCGCTCCCGCGCTCTTGGCACACCACATGACGCCGTCGACATTGACAGCCATGACCTTGCGCGCTGTCTCGGCGCTGCCGTCGATAAAGGCGCCTTCTTCCCACGCGATGCCCGAGTTGGCAACGAAGATGTCTAGCCGGCCGTTGAATTCCTTGACAATGTCCGCAATGGCTTTGTCGACGGCCTCGGCCGAAACAACGTTGACTTGGTATGCTTTGCCTGTGTTTTTTTTTTTTTTTTTTTCATGGTTAGCAGAAAAAGCATTTTGACATTGGGAAAGTCGTGTACCAGGGGAGAAGAGGGGAGGGGAGATACAGGATTGACTCCAGTGGTGCGTGAAGCAAAGAGCAAAAAAAAACAAACAGAGGGACTCATCGCATCGACAAAAGCGGGTAGAGAGGAGGGAGGAAAAACGTACACTTGACCCCGTATGTCTTCTCAATATTCTCTGCCTCCGTCAAGGCCTGCTTGTTGCTGTTGTACCAAATGGCGACGTTGGCACCAGCTTCAGCATACGCTTGAGCCACGGCCAGTCCAATACCCGCGCCAGCACCGGACACAATCGCCGTTCGGCCCTTGAGCGAGAACATGGGCAGGACGCGATCTCCCTTGGGCACATCCATGTTGCCTTGGCGGAAAGCGCCGTTTTGCATATCCGTGGCCATCTTGTTCGAGAGCGAAATGCGAAGGTGAGGTATCGTGGTTATTGCGGGGAAGGGAGGGAAGAGAAAGGGAACGAACGGTAAAAGTTTCTGGAACGATGAGAGTTGTGGTGCGTGTATGAATGAGGTCAAGCTCTTCTTCTTCCCTTGATGGATATCGAGGGGGCGGGCGGACCGGGACCTCTTCTTATGTAAGTAAATACACTCATGCTGTATCTCGCTCGACGCTTCGCTTTAGGAATCAGGATCCTCCCCCGGCCTCCCCAACGCGACATTTGCATTCGTATGCACACATGATTATGTGCATGCATCGTATGCGTTACTCCGCTTGTCAGTCTGGCCATTCCACTTTTCCGAATCATTCAGCATGCCTGGTTGGCCTTTTTCGTGCTTGGGTCCCGGGCCGGCCAAGCAATCAAGGGGCGGCCGTGACCGAAACAGATGGGGTTGCGGACCATGGTGGACATCAACAATTGGAGACTATGACGTTTACGGATGTCGTCACCCCTCCTCGGCTGGAGGCCTTTTTAGATCGGA
>SRPU01001302.1:0-10055 GCA_018360185.1 Claviceps lovelessii
ACCCTTATATTTATAGGTTATAATTTATTCTACCTTATATACCTTAGTGTTCTCCTTAAGAGGTAGCTGCGCTACTGCTGCTTCTTTTTAGTATAGGTTGCCTTTAAATAGCTTAAAGCTTATAATATTAAATATATTATATAGTCTTAAGGTTAGAGGTAGTTTAAGCTAATAGGTAAGGCTATAATAACTAACTTTCTTAATAATTTAGTAAGGTTCTAAATATCTTACTATAAGCTTCTAGCTTAGTTGCTATAAGTTAATATTTTTTATAAAGAGAAGAATATAGTTTTTAATATTAAAGTCTATTAGCTTACACTTAGCATTATAGTATTTTATATACTAAGCTTAGGTATTACTAAGTAGCTGCTTTATCTCTACGTATTTAGCTTATAGTTCTTTTACCCTAACTTTAGCACCTTAATTAATAATATCTAATAGCTTTATTACTTAATTTAGTTCTTTAGGTTTATACCCTTATAATAACTCTACTAGTATATAGCTATAAGCTATATAATAGCTAGTGTTATATATAAATTATATAAGAGCTAAGTAATTAAGCTAGTTAGTTTATTCTATACACCTAAAGGCTTATAAATAGTATTTTAAGATTTAGTTTATCCTCTTAGTTTAACTATTAGTTTAAGGGTAAAATACAGTGCTAAGTAGCTGCTTAGTTATTAAAAGGTAGTAGAAAGTCCCCTAGAATTTACTAGTAAAAACTATGCCCTTATTACTTATAATGCCTTTTAGTATACTATAGTTATAAAAGATATTTTTAATAAAAATAGTTACTAAGTCGCTGCTAGTTACTTTTATAGTTATAGCAATATATAGCATATACTTAGAAAATCTATCCACTACTACTAAAATTACATTATATATCTTACTATTTACTTATTTAACTAAAGGTAAGCTTATAATAAAGTCTATTAAGATTTCTTAGAATAGTCTTTTTAGCACTAGTAGTGCTGCTAGCTTACTATAAGGTTAGTGTAACCTTAGCTTATTAAGCTAATAATTTATATAATTACTAATATAGGTTTTAATATTCTATCTTAGCCCTAGCTAGAAATACTAGCTTATAACTTATTTAATAGTTTTACTAACTTTATAATAGCCTACTGTAGGGTTATTATAAGTTAGCTATAAAATTTTACTTCTTATTCTAGCTAGGATATATACCTAGCCCTTATATAGCAGTAGTCTATTTCTATTAACTATTTAGGTAATACTCTTTAAAGATACTAGTGTCTTACTACTACTTAGTAGCTTTAATTACTACTATACTAAGGTATCCCTTAATTATATAGACTTTAAAGTCTTAAATATTAAAGTAACTAATTTCTTATAGTTAGCTTTATTAAAAATTAATTTAAAAGAGATTCTTCTAATAGCTAATAACCTTATTATAAGCTTTTAGTAGGTTCTTTCCTTAGGTAGAAGTTTACTATATAATAGGTAGGGCTAACCTAAGTGCCTTATAGAGTTAAGAGAATACTTAGTTTTATTCTCTAAGATTCTAATATTTTAGCTACCTACCCCCTTACTTATAGTATATATACTATATATAGGCTAGTCCTTTAGTAATATTTAAGCATTTAAACCTAAACTATTAGGCCCTAGCTGCAAACTTTTCTTATTATAAGGTTAGAGTGTGCTAGCTCTAACTTACATTACTTTATATAATCTCTCTTACTTTACTTATCCCTTAATTTATAATAAAAAGATTTAGGCTAGATGCCTTATATCCTACTTAGTTATTATTTATATATAGCTTAATAGTAGCTTACTACTAGTAAGTAGTAAGGCTAGCTAGTGTAATAATTTAATAACCTTATTCTAAATATCTAGGGTATTAGCCGCTAGTTATATATTAAAGCTATATAGCTTACTAGCTATAAACTTAGTAAAAAATAGCAGTAAGTATAATGCTTATACTTCTACTATTACTTTCTTAGAGAAGTAGTTTAGTCTTTAAGATAAGCTATCTATAGAGTTTAGCTTACTTAGCTAATGCTTTATAATAAAGTTAAATAAGTATAGCTTATTAAAGGCATTTACCTAGCAGCTAAATAGCTTTAGCTTTATAGTAAAGTACTTATAATTTAAGTAATTTATAATAACTTAAATAGGGTGCTTTAAATAAGCTAGGTAATGCCTCTATATTTAAAAGGCCTTTTAAATAGTAAGAAGCTTACTATTTAGTATTATATATTTTAGTTTTAGGCTAAATAGCTTCCTTAATATATAAGCTATAGAGTGCTAGCTATTTAGCTATAATTAAGCTATAATAGCTTTAATAGTAAAGGCTAATGCATTTATCTTTATTCTTAGTAGTGCCTTTAGATTAAAATAAATAAAAATAGGGGCTTTTAAAAACTTTTGCTTAAGTTAATTAAATATAGCTAGCTTACTATTACTTAGCTATAAAGCCCCTTTATTATTACCCTTTAGTAAGTTAGTAAGGGAAATAGCAATCTTACTATATCCCTAAATAAAGTATTTATAGAATTCTATAAACCTAAGGAAATACTAAATATTTATTATACTATAAGGTAGCTGCTACTCTACTACTGCTTTAATATACTTAGACTCTATCTTAATGCTATTAGGTATAATAATAAAGCTAAGGAAGCTAATATATATAGTAAAGAATTTATATTTATTAAGGTTAGCATAGAGCTTAGCCTTTTAGAGTTTCTATAGAACTTATTTAATATACCTTTTATACACTACTAGGTTACTACTATAAATTAGAATATTATTTAGGTAAATAATATAGATAGTATTAATAAGCTCTTCTAGTATATTATTAATATACTCTTAGAAGGTAGCTAGTGTATTTATAAGGCTAAAAGGCATTATAAGATATTTAAAGTGCTTATATTAATAGTAGAATGCTATTTTTTACTTATTACTCTTATAAATATATAGCTAATAGTATATATCTTTTAAGTTAACTTTTATAACTACCTTTACTCCCTTTAATTAGTTAAGGATTTCTAATATTAATAGTAGTAGGGCTTTATCCTTCCTTATAACCTTATTAAGGCTACAATAGTTAATATATAGCCTAAGCTAACCTTCTTTTTTTAGTATAAATAGGATTAAGGCATTTAAAGGACTTATTAATTATTAAATCTATTCTTTTTACTGTGTATTAGCTAGGTATTTATAGAGAACTTATAGCTCCTTCTTAGTAAGGTTATAAATTAGCCCCTAAGGAGGTATCTTACTATTAATTAGCTTAATTATATAAATATAACCTCCTAAGGCTAGGAGCTAGCCTATAAGTTCTTTTAAGAATATATCTATAAACTTAGCATATACCTTTAGTAGCTTTTTTATAGCTAGGTTATTATTTAGTTACTTATTATTTTTACCTTACTTATTAGGCTAAGGTTTTCTTATATTACTCTTCTCTATTTATAGGCTAGTTCTATCTTTATTATTCCTTAGTATCTCCTTAACCTATACTAAGGCTAGCACTAGTAATATAATTACATTTTTTCTTTTATAGTAAATTTACTTTAAGTGCCCTATAAATATAAGGCATTCTTATATTATTAAATATTGCTAAGTCTTATTATTTTAAAATAAAATTTATAGCTTATAGTTCTTTACCTAGTTAGCACCTAAGAGTAGGTTTTTCTATATATTAGTAATATAGTAGCAAACCTAATATATTTTACTATAACCTATACTATTAATAATATTAACTAACTTATTTAATATACCTTTATGCTTAAGTAAATTACCTAAGGCGCTAGCTAGCAGCGTAGTATCTGCTTTTATATTTACTTAGTTTTCTTTATTTAATATTCTAGGGTAAATAATTAATCTTTTAGCTCTTAAATTAAATAATACCTTAATAGCTACCTAGCAGTAATCCTACTATATAAATACCTTTATTTTTATTTTATTATTTATCTCTTTATATTTAACTACTTTATTAATGCTTAGGGTGTTTATTTTATAAGGGGTAATGGTTATAGAGAGAGTATAGCTTTAAGGCCTACTAGTATTAACTAGAATTAAGTTTATATCTAAGGTTCTTAGTATTAGGTTCTTATAGTATAGGCAGTGCTAGCTTATAGTGTATCTATTGCTTTTATATATAGTATAGTTTAGTTTTAAGCACTTAAGGAATATATATCCCTCTTTTTAGTATTTATAGTATTAAATATTATTAAAGTCCTTATTATTAGAAGGTTTATAGTTATATTGCTCCTAGTTTACTACTAAAGAGTATAATCTTTATTACTTATACCCTATAGGACTTAAGTATTCTTAATTACTTAGGGATTCTTTATTAGTAACTTCTACCTTTTAGCCTTAGCCTTAGAGGTAGTTTTAACTTTAAGGAAACTCTTAGCTTAGCATTTACTTCCTAGTAGTAAGATTAAGGCTATTAAGAAATATATAAATTTAGAGTTATTTTAAAATAGCCTTAGGGAGCTTAGCCTTAACTTTACTTTATTTTTAAAAGAAGGTTTAGAATAATATTCTATTATTTTATTAAAGGTTTATTAGCGCCTTAATAGCTTTTAAGTAGTAAGTGTTTTTATTAATAGTTTTAGTCTTTAGCTATTTTATAAATTCTACCTAAGTATACTCTCTAAAGTTTATAAAGCTATTAGTAGCAGTATATTATATTTACTAGCGCTTTATATTATTAGTAAGATAACTACTAATATACATTACCTTAGTAGCATCTCTAAGGAATATATAAGGGTTTATAGTAAATACTATATATAAGTTTAATAAGAAATTTTAGAGGCTTTTATAGGTATTACCTTTATATATAAAAGCTTTAAGTTAGGCTTTTATAAGTCCTATATATATAAGGGGCGCTATAACTATAGGGTAAGCCTATAGCTTAAGGGTTATAGTATAACTAATATTAGGGGTACTAATAATACTAAGCTTACTGCTTTTATAATTTTTAGTAAGGTTAACTTCCTTAAAGGATTTCTAAAGTGCCTTAAGGTTCTTATATTTATTAGCTACTTATATAGCTTATAGTAACTAAGCTACTTTCTTAATCTTTTTATTAAAGGCTATTTTTTTATTAGTATTCTAGTTATTTATATAAGTAAGGTTATAATCCCTAGTTATAAAATACCCTTTTTTTTTAATTATATCTAATAAATAGTTAGCCTCTTATAAAACTATAGTAAGGTTATAGCTAGTTAAATAAGTAACTCTTTTAATAAATATTCTAATTTAGTTAATAGTTTACTATCCCTAAGGGAAAGAGAGATTTAGTTATTAAGGCTAAATATAAAATACTGCTTAGTAGAGTAAAGACTAAAATATAAAAAATATATTATAATATAGCTACTAGGTAGGGGGTAATGCTTAAAGGTATAAATCTCTACTCTATTATATAAATATATATACTCCTCCTTTTATATACCTCCTTAGCATACTGCTAGGTTATAGCAAGGGCACTATATACCTTATAACTCCTATGCCCCCTTAGGTCTTATAAGGCTAGCCGTATGCGAAGCCTTAGGGAGGAACGGTCATGACACTTAAGGTTCTTATACTTATTAGCTACTTATATAGCTTATAGTAACTAAGCTACTTTCTTAATCTTCCTATTAAGGGCTATTTCTTTATTAGTATCTTAGTTATTTATATAAATAGAGTTATAGTCCTTATTTATAAAATACCCCTTTTCTTTAATTATATTTAATAAATAGTTAGCTTTTTATAAGACTATAGTAAGGTTATAGCTAGTTAAATAGGTAACTCTTTTAGTAAATATTCTAATTTAGTTAATAGTTTACTATCCCTAGGGGAAAAAAAGATTTAGTTATTAAGGCTAGATATAGAATACTGCTTAGTAGAGTAAAGACTAAGATATAAAAGATATACTATAATATAGCTACTAGGTAGGGGGTAGTGCTTAAAGGTATAAATCTTTACCCTATTATATAAAATATATGCGCTTCTCCTTTTATATACCTCCCTAGCGCGCCGCTAGGTTGTAGCAAGGGCACCATATGCCTCGCGACTCCTATGCCCCCCTTAGGTCTCATAAGGCTAGCCATACGCGAAGCCTTAGGGAGAAACGGTCATGACAAGAGGTTAGCTCTTTAAATATAATATAGGCAGTAAAGGGATTTACTACCTATAACTTACTTTACCCTATTAACTGCCTTTTTAATAAAAAGACTATCCTTATTCCTAGTTATAAGGAGTATTTAGTAGAAATTTAGGCTAAACTTCTCCTTAAAGGGCTTTATTTTGCTAACTAGGGTCTTCTATAAGAAATTATTAGTAATAGGGACCTAAAATTTATCTCTAAACTTTAAACTACTTTATTTTATAAGCTAGGAGTAAAATTCCTTATAGCTATAGTGTATTACCTATAGACTAATAGGGTAGTAGAGTGTAAAAACTAAATAGTAATTATTGCTATATAGTATTATACTATAATAGACCTAAATACCCCCTAGCCTTTAATACTTCTAGTGCTTTAGCATTACCTTAATAATATAGCTATAGCCTTTATTAACTATTTACCTAATAAGCTTATACTTAATTATAAGCTACTTATAGTAGTAAACCTTCTTTAAAACCTAAATAAATCTATTACTAATCTAGAGAATACTAATCTTTTAGTACTTTAAAAGCTATACTAAAGGGAAGCTAAGTATGCTATTATAATAGCAGTAGTACTTATAAAAATCTAATATAATTCTAAGTATAACCTAGTAAATATTAGCATTAAAGATATAGTATACCTTAGACTTTACTTAGGCTATAAGCTCTTAGGCAAGCCTAAGAAAAAGTAGTCTCCCTAGCGTGCTAAGCTATATAAGGTCTTAGAGTAAATCTCTCCCCTCTTCTTTTACCTTAATTTCCTACTAACTTTATAGGTTTATTCTATAGTTTTTATAGCTTATATTTAGAAATTATAATAGGGTAAGGATTCTTTTAAAAGAGCTAAACTAATGCTACCCCTAGTAGATTTAACTAGTTTAGGCAAGGTAGATTATTAGGAAATTAAGAGAATTTAGAATTATTATATATAATTCTTTTAAAAAAAGGGTAAAAAGCCTTATATTAACTTCCTAATTTGCTAGAAAGGATACTTTACTAAAGATAATTAGTGGATTTTTAAGGAAGAGATGTATATTAATGCTGCTAAGATAGTTAATAAGTATCTTACTAAGAATATTATTAATTAGGTGTTAAGGCTGGATACGGGATACTGCTTAGTGGAGTGAAGACTGAGACATAGAAGATGCACTGCAACGTAGCTGCTAGGTAGGGGGTAGTGCTTAAAGGTATAAATCTCTACCCTATTATATAAATATATGCGCTTCTCCTTTTATATGCCTCCTTAGCGCACTACTAGGTTATAGTAAGGGCACTATATGCCTTATAACTTCTATGCCCCTTTAGGCCTTATAAGGCTAGCTATATACAAAGCCTTAGGGAGAAACAGTTATAATAGAATACCCCCTCTTTCCTTATAATTACTCTTAATTATAGTCTTATAAATAGGTTATAGCTTGCTTACTACTTACTAGTAGCTTTTATAATAGCTTTGCTTCCCTTAGTATTATACTTATTTCCCTATAGAGTAATAACTACCTTTTATTGCCTCTTCTTAGTAATTTATAGTTACACTAAGAGCTTACTACTATCTTACTATTTGCCTAAGGCCTTTATAATAGTTTTACTGCCCTTAGTATTATACTTATTTCTCTATAAAGCAAAGACTGCCTTTTATTACCTTTTTTTAGTAATTTATAGTTATACTAAGAGCTTACTACTATCTTACTATTTACCTAAGGTCTTTATAATAGCTTTACTTCCCTTACTATTATACTTATTCCCCTATAGAGTAAAGCCTACCTTTACTATTAAGCTTATTTCCTTATAGAGCTAAATTTAAAAATGCCCTTACTTCTTATTACCTATTTTACTAACTATACTTAGTTATAACTTTAACTAGTATGCCTTTTATAGGTTAGGTAACTACACTACTACTATACTACTTATTAGGGGTATTTTCTTTATAAGCATCTTAATTTACTAGCCTATAGTTATTATATTATAGCATTATCTTCTAGCCTTATTTTTTTTAAAACCTTACTTTTTTTTATACTAAGAAATTATAGTAATATAGTAGTATACCTACTAGGCGTTATAATTTATTCTCTTTTTCCCTTATTTTACTTACTTAGCCTTTAACTTATTTAGGTATTCTATTTCTTTTTTACTTTATTAATTTAAGGCTTAAAGTAAGCTATAGTAATATAGCTAGCTTCTTATATAATTATTATAATAGCTCTAATTTATTATATTATAGAAGGGGATAGTCTAATATAGCTAGCCCCCTTCTTTTTTAGGGTATTACTATTAAGTTAAAAACTTACTTTACTAGTATAGCTAGTAATAGCTACTAATATATAGCTAGGCTACTATTACTACGCTATAATTTACTAATTTAAGCATATTAATTGCCTAGTTAGGATTACTTTTATATATAATACCCTTATCTTTATAGGCTTCTTAATAACTATAAAAGCATCCTTTTCTCCCCTTCTTTTCCTACCTTTTTTCCTCTATTATTTTTATTACTAATTATAAGTCTTTCCTTCTCTATAAGCTTCTAGTAAGGTTACTGCTTTTTTTTTACTTTCTTTTCTCTATTTTACTAACCTTATTCTTTTAGTTACTATTTATTACTTTACTACTTACCTTTACCCTTATAATAAGCCTCTTCTTTTTTTATTTTTTTTTAATAAATTTTCTATAAGTACTTAGCTACCTCTCTACTTTTTTACTACTAACCTTTAGCTAATTCGCTATAGCTTCTAAGAATTATATTTCTTTAATAAAATACTATTACTATATTACTATAAAACTTAATCCTACCTTTAATATTATAATAGTTATAATATAAGTATTCTATACTTTATTAGTAGCTATAGTTTAATATTAATAGCTATACTCTTACTGCTAGTAAGGAGGAACTTCCTTACTTATATTATAGGCATTAGGTTTATACCTAAAAGTTATAGCCTAAAGCTTCTATTAATAATAAAGAGAAATATAATTTATAACTATAGTATATTATAGCTAGCATGCCTATTCCTATAGTATATAGCCTCTCTAATAGTAAGTAACTTACTATAAGGTAGCTATTATCCTCTTATTAATATATTTTCTTTCCTAACTTATAGGGGTAAGTATAAAATATACTACTTATAAGTATAATAATAAAACTTATTCTTATATAAGAAAACCCCCTCTTATTCTTTAGCCTATATTTTTACTTAGATATTACTACTAACTTACTATTTTTTCTTAGTAAAATATATATTAGGTGCATTTTTACTATAAAGTCTTCTACCTTATAAAGAAAAAGACTAATAACCTAGAGTACTACTAAATTCTAGTATAGTTTTTTAGTGCTTTTTATAAGCCTACTACTAACTTACTACTTAAGGTCTACTTACTGCTATTTCTATATTAAATTTTACACTTAATAAGCAAAAGAATATAGATAAGCTAGAATGCATTAAAAGGGTATAATTATTATATAAGCTTACTATAAAGCAATAGCGCTATTAAAATATAGCAATTTAGTAGCTAGTGTCTATAAACTAGTTGCTTATTTCTATTAACTAGTCTAATTACCTATAGTTTATTTATAAGAACCTTTATTTAATAAGTTTTTCCCTTCTCTCTTTTTTTTTTATTATTTTATTACTACTACTAACTCTCTACTAGGTTACTAATTATGCTTTATTTATATACTTTAGGTTTAGGTAGGCTAAGACTCCTATTACTACACTGCTATGCCCTATTAGGCTATACATATTTCTAAAGGCACTATTTAATTTAATAGGGAATTTAGCTAGGGAGAAGGATAAGGAAGAGGAATTATAGTAGTAATATTACTATATAGAAATAATATACTTAGTGCTTTTCTTTTTTATTATTTTTTTTTTTTTTTTTTTTTTTTTTTTTTTATATTATATAGCTTTACTTAACTAAATAAACTTACTTTTACTAGAAGAGAA
>SRPU01001303.1:0-10054 GCA_018360185.1 Claviceps lovelessii
AAAAAAAAAAAAAAAAAAAAAAAAAAAAAAAAAAAAAAAAAAAAAAAAGGAACATGACTGTGTCCACAGAGGCATCGTGTGGCTGGCGTGGTCTTTGCTGCAGACACGGGAGAAGACGAATGGATTGGTTGATTGACAATCTTTTACTTCGCTTGCGTGAGCTGAAAGCGCGTCCCACCTCGGGCTAAGATGCACATTGACATATTTTTGACGATCCGAGGATCTGCAAGTTGTCAATCAGCCCATCGACCAGCAACGATGGCTTTTTGTGTCACTTTTTTTCGCGGACAAACCTACGGCGGGTAGTTTTTTCCCCCCTCCCTCGGCCCTCCAGTCAAGTGGTATTCGAAACCACGTTTCCATATGGCGATTCCTTCCCTCCTCTTCCAGTGTCTTCTCAAGCATCTTTGCTCAATTGCCGTATCGTTCAGAAGTGGGGTATGGCGACGAGAACGCAGAGTTCGTCGTCACTCAGGTATCCAGTCGTGATGAAACACGGCATATGAATGGCGTAAAGAGGACTACCTATTTGGCGTTTCCTACATGTTGCCCGTCTGTCTGGGGTTTTGTATTCCGAACCCGCACGGGTTTCACTTGCCGTGGCGCCTTAGTGGCCAGAAGAGGTCCAAACCGCATGACAGGATATGTATGGGGGGTTTCCCATCTGATTATTTTCCTGAATGCTTCGATTTGTGAGAGCTGATGCAACAAATCGGCACCTGCCAGTTCCGCTTTGAAGATCGGTCGAAGCAGAGCGGCCAATCTACGCTGATCATGGCCTGCCAATGCCACCCACCATACAGATGTACATATACGTCTTTTTCTGCCTTTGGCCACTCGGTCAAACATTGCTTCTCATTCGCTGGGTGGATATCACGACCTGGTGTGGCTTGGATTGTGACCGATAGGCGACGCTACATGATGCTGGCTTCCCTCGGGGGTATCTGAATTTCTGCACTCCTTCAAGAAAGACATTTGCTGCAAGCCAACGACGCCAAAGCATGGGCACATCGTTTTGGGAATGGCGGAATGCTCCGCCAAAGACTTCTACTCTAGGGAGGCAACGGCTTGTCATGTCGTCGCTCACGATTTCCATTGGCTTATCTCGGACGGTCGGTGGTTCGGTCACTTTAGTGTGTAGTATCGCCTCTTTCTGGCTGGTGGAAAACCCATGTACATTTACATGTGTCCCCCATCATATATATAGGGAATGTCAGAGCCCTGGCTTTCTGCGCGAAAGGGGCTCCTGGCTTCTGCACTGAATCGTGTCTGTCCCAAAACCAAAGAAGGGTAAAGCAATCATGGCTTCCAGCGGCGAGGTCAATGGTGAGCAGCACCTTTCCGATGACACGCAAAACAAAGCGCGAAACGGAGCGTATGTCAATGGCACAAATGGCACGAATGGCACACGCGCCACCGGCCAAACATCCAACGGCAATCGCCTCCACGGCAAAAATGCCTTGAATCAAGTCTCGCGATCAAAGTCTGAAAAGAACAAGAAGCCTACTTCCTCCGGATCCATCATGCAGTTGCGCGCCGCGTCCAAGCGGCCGCTTCCTACAGAGAGAGGAGATGGGACGTATAGAGATATTCTGAAGAGGCCAGGCATTATTCAAGACGTCAGATCCTTTAGTCGAGGAGGTGAGTTCTCTCTCTCTCTCTCTCTCTCTCTTTCACTCTCTCTTTGCGCTTCATCTGTACGTTCAAGGGCTACGAGGATCTAACCTCACCCAGACTTCAAAACGCTCAAGGACATCATCATCGCCAAACTCAAGGGCGAAACTCTGCAAAATGACAAGACCATGATCATGGAGCGCACCATCCAACTGGTGGCCATGATGCCCAAAAAGTCCAAGAGACAAGAAGCCCTGACCAATACTTTCATCGACCAACTGTGGAATTCGCTGGATCACCCGCCTCTGCTATACATGGGGGATGAGTTCAGGTATCGCCAGCCAGACGGCTCCAACAATGTAAGAATTTGTTCTCGAAGCCCCTGTGTGGGGGCTTGGGGAAGAGCAACCTTTTTGCAAACAATCGTATGAAAATGCTCACATATTGGCCCCCAGAACCCCTTGTTGCCGAGGCTCGGTGCTGCTGGCACGCCGTATTCCCGCACGGTCAAGCCTGGACCGGCCAACATGGGGTCGCTGCCTGATCCTGAGGTCATTTACGAGGCTGTCATGGCGCGAGACGTGTTCAAGAAGAATCCAAATAACGTTTCGAGTATCATGTGGTATTGGGCCACTATTGTAATTCATGGTAAGAGACTGGAACTGACGGTGTCGTCGGTCGATGTCATTCCGATTTAGCCTATTTTTTTTTTTTTTTTCATTCATTCATTCATTCTTTTTTCTTTCTTTTTTTTTTCTCACCAACAACCTCTTCGCAGACCTGTTCTGGACAAACTCAAAGGATCCGAACCAAAATGATTCCTCGTCGTACCTTGATCTGTCACCCCTCTATGGAAACAGTAAAGAATCACGCGACTCGATTAGAACGTTCCAGGACGGCAAGCTCAAGCCCGATGTGTTTGCCGATAAGCGTCTCATTGGAAACCCCCCTGGCGTTTGCGTTCTGCTCGTCATGTTCAATCGTTTCCATAACTACGCAGCAACCCACTTGGCTGCCATTAATGAGAACAACCGTTTCGCAGAGCCCCCCTCGAACCTGGAAGGCGAGGCTCTCGAGGCTGCGTGGAGGAAGCGCGATGAAGACTTGTTCGAAACAGCCCGTCTGGTCACCTCGGGATTATACATCAACATCACGCTGGTGGACTATGTGCGCAACATCGTCAACCTGAATCGGGTGGATACGCCATGGACTCTGGACCCCAGACAGGAGATGGGTGTTGCCAAAGGGACAGCCAAGGGTTCCGAGAGCGGCGTGGGCAATGTTGTCTCGGCAGAGTTCAATTTGTGCTACCGCTGGCACTCGTGCATCTCGGAGATGGATGATAAATGGATTCAAGACTTTTACACGAACCTCCTTGGAGACAACTACGGCGAGATGAACCTCGGCGTCCTGATAGGCGCCGTGAAGAAGTTCGAGATGTCCATTCCCAAAGACCCTGCGGAGAGGACCTTTGGTGGATTCGCTCGCGGGCCCGACGGCCGCTTCGGCGATGATGATCTCGTCGATTGCATCTCGACGGCTATTGAGCAGCCCGGCGGTGCTTTTGGCGCGCAAAACGTGCCCAGGATCATGAAGCCGGTCGAGATCCTGGGAATCCTGCGCGGTCGCAGATGGAACCTCGCGGGGCTGAACGAGTTCCGTAAGCACTTTGGGCTCAAGGCGTACGACACATTCGAGGAGATCAACTCGGACCCCGGTGTGGCCGAGTCTCTTCGCAACCTCTATCAGCACCCCGACCACGTTGAGCTGTACCCGGGCATCGTCGCCGAGGAGGGCAAGAAACCCATGGTTCCGGGTGTGGGAATTGCTCCCACGTACACGATTTCCCGAGTCGTCTTGTCGGACGCCGTGTCCCTGGTGCGCGGTGACAGGCATTACACGACGGACTACCATCCCGGCTACTTGACACAATGGGGCTACCATGAGGCCGATTATGACTTTGACGTCAACAACGGGTGCATCTTCTACAAGCTCTTCATCCGCGCGTTTCCCAATCACTTCCGCTCCAACTCGGTGTACGCGCACTATCCCATGGTCATCCCGTCAGAGAATCACCTCATCTTGACCAACCTCAAGAGCGTGCACCGGTTCGACTTTTCTCGACCCGCGTACCAGCCGCCCAAGGTGACCGTTTCGTCCTACAGCGCCGCCAAGTACGTTCTGTCCGACCCGACCAAGTACAGGTTGGCCTGGGAAGAAGGGTTCCAGAGTCTGCTTGGACCGGCCGGAAGCAGGTCGTCCTTGTTCGCAGCAGACGCGCACGCGGACGCGGACGCGAATCAGCGCCACAGTCTGCAGAATCTTGTGCAGCAAAACGAGGGGTGGAAACCCGCCGTCAAGAGCTTTTACGCCAAGATTGCCGAGAGGCTCCTCGCGGAAAAGTCCTTCAGGATTGCCGGCAAGAGCCAGGTCGACATTGTCCGCGACGTCGGGAATCTGGCGCACACGCACTTTGTCGCGCGCCTCTTCAACCTGCCGCTCAAGTGTGCCGGACATCCCGGGGGCGTCATCTCCGAGCAGGCGCTCTACCAGACGCTCGCGACCATTTTCGTCTGCATCTTCCTGGACACGGACCCCGTCAAGTCGTTCCCGCTGCGTCAACAGGCCAGGGGAATGACGGAGCGGCTGGCCCATATGGTCGAGACCAACGTCACGCTGGCCAGGACGCTGGGCATGAGGGGTCTGTTTGTGGGCTCCGAGGCCAAGCGCGATCCGCTGTCGCGGTACGGCGTTGACCTTGTCAAGGCCATGGCAAAGAATGGCCTTGGCACGCGCGATATTACCTGGGAGCAGATTCTGCCGACGGCGGCTGGTCTGGTGCCTAACCAGGGACAAATGGTATGTCACCCTTTGAAACCAGTCTTTCTTTTATCCGTCTTTCTTTCTTTCTTTCTTTCTTTCTTTCTTTCTTTCTTTCCTTCCCTCTTTCTTTCTTTCTTTCTTTGAAAGAAAAGAAAAGGTTCCGTTGATATCTTATCCTCGTCTCTATTCTCCTGATATAACCAAAAGAACAAAATCTAAACCATATCCAGTTTGCCCAAGCCGTGGATTGGTACCTCTCCAAAGACGGCCAACAACACCTCCCCGAACTCCAGCGCCTCGCTGCCGCCGAACCAAACGATGCCAACGACGCACTCCTCCTCGGACACGCCATGGAAGGTGTCAGACTCGCCGGCGCATTCGATACCTACCGCCACGCCTCCCAGCCTGACGTCATCACCGAGACGGACGGACAAGACGTGCCTGTCCAGCCTGGCCAGCGCGTCTTTGTCCCCTCGGGCGCCGCGACCCGCGAGGAGGCTCACTTCCCCGACGCCAGCAACGTCAACCCATGCCGGCCGATGGATTCCTACATCCACTTCAGCGAGGGCCCGCACGCGTCCCTGGGCAGAGAGGTCAACCAGCTGGCCCTGGTGGAGCTGTTCCGTGCTCTCTTCAAGAAGCCTGGTCTGGAGAGGGTGCGGGGACCGCTGGGGGAGCTGAAGAAGGCGCCCGGCGAAGGGGGGTACATGAATGAGACGTGGAGCGGGACGTGGCCTTTTCCTACGAGCATGAAGATTACCTGGGAGGGTTGACGAAGAGTACGCGGAGGGGTTGATCTTTTCGACGAGTATGAAGATGTTCCAGGGGTTAGAACTTCTCAAGAGCATCAAGATTACCTGGTATTGACCTTTTCACAAGTATGAAGAGGGGTTGCCAGTCTTTTTTCCACATGTGATATTTTAGTATGAACGCTCTATACCAGTTTGGAACTTGTTAGTTTTTTTTAGTTTTTTTTTTTTTTTTTTTTTTTTTTTTTTTTTTTTTTTTTTTTTTTTTTTAGTTTTAGTTTTCGTTTTGCGTTTTTGTGTTTTACTTCAAGTCATTCTTCCAAAGTCCGATGCGTCTGCTTTCATCATGGGGGTTGGAGTTTCCCGCGATGTTGTTTCCGCGCGGTGCGAATGTAGATGTGCATGTGGATGCCTAGTGTGAATATCAACATGACGGTAAATGTACATGTGAAGGCATACATGAGACGAAAGTATGACATTACGCTGTATATGAAATTGTAGATGCAATGCGGATCATGTAAACGGAGGCATGAGTGCAAATACATGTATAAATAAAGCCGTAAACAGCAAATGACATGTGAGAGTACATATAAATATACAATAGACGCCATAAATGAGAATGTGAACGTTGAGGTGAATGTGATTGTGGATGATACTAATGGAGGTGTAAGTGAATATAAGTGTCAATGTAAGCATAAAATCTCAATGAGAGTGTAAGTCGGAGTGACAGTATAAGAAAACGCAACGTTATTGCCTTCTTTTCCTCCATCTTTTCTCCATGTTACTCCTCCACCTTTCTGCCTGTATGTCTTGCCTTTTTTATACCCTTTCCCACCGCTTCTTGATATTTCATGTATTATTTCTCTTCTTCTTCTTGTCTTCCCCATACCGGCCTACATTTCCAAGACCTTCTTTTCGTCTCCCTTTCGCATCCACGCTTACGACTCCGGCAAATCCAAATCTGTGTCCAATCCTCCCAGCTTCCTGCTTTCTAGCATCTCATCCCCTCGTGTGGCCCTGTCATCTTGGGCACCACGCCGTTGCCCGCGGGCATGAGACGTGGTCGTGACAGGCAGTGCGGGATTGAACCTGTCAGGATTGAAAGGGTAAATTTCCAGATTGCTCCCCTGAATGTGCCTGCTCGCGGAATATCGCTCCCGTGGCAGGATTTTTCACTATTAGACTACAAAGCGTTTTGCCGTCCTGCCACCCAAGCCAATGTACGCGTGTGTCGACGGTTGTGGTTTCCTGGAGGGGAGGCTGAAGACAGAAGTTGGGAGGCAGGGTCCAATGTTCGCTCCGGCGCCGAAAGAGCTTGAGACCTTAGAGTCTAGACACCAGAATTAAAACGGCTCGATTTGCTGTTGGCCTCTCGGTCTAGAACGGCTGCAGCGAAGCAATTACATACTTGGAGTAAGACATGGAATATGTACACATCTATACCGGAGACGGCCAACATGAAACGAAACGCACAACGTTCAACTTGATTTGGAAGAGTTAGGTTTCAGGAAATGCCTCATGCACATGCATCAGTCCGACTCAAGCCGCCATGACCATCTTGCCAGTCGCCACCGCCACTGCCGGCCAGCAAGCGCAAATTGACCCTTGTCTTGTCTTGTGAGCAACCACGCCACGCACGCCATCCCCCGGCGCCTTCGAATCTGATGACGATTCTGTTTCGAGATTTCATTCCAATATCGCGTGAAAGCTCCTACGGCCCAAGATCCGAAACGTATCAGCATGCCTCGCCAGCTGCCCTGAGAGCAACATCGATCCTCTCCTCCAACAGTTCCCTTCTCTCCACCCCGACACTGATCCGGACCAAGTCCTCAACGACGCCAAAGCCAGCCGCCCACTCGAGCTCCGTCGCGTGCGCCAGCCACGTATACGCGCAACACAGCGAAAAGTTGGTCCCGAGACTCGGACCCTTGGCCACCTCCAGCGCGTCATAAAAGGCAATGGCGGCCGCGGGCTTGACGAACCGCACCGAAAGCAGGTAGCCGTATCCTGCCTCGACCGCCGCTCTCTTGTAGCGCTCATATAAGTGCTGCGTGGCGCTGCCCGGAGGATAAAAGACCTCGTCGACGGACCCATGCTTGCGCAACCTGTCGGCTAGAGCCTCGGCATTTCTATTGGCAACCGACATGCGCTGTGCAAAGTCCCTGCTGTTTGCTTCCATAACGAGCATGTCCTCGGGGAAGTACGTGTCAAGATACTGGCTGCTCAGCGCAGCGTGGAGCGCATCTTTGTTGTGGCACTTGGGCGAGATGGCCACGCTGCCACCCATGACATTGCTGCCGCCGCTGAACATCTTGGTCAGGCTCGTGCATAGCACATCGCAGAAGGGGGCCAGGTCCAAGTTGACGGCCGTGCCGATGGTGTCGTCAATGACCAGGTGGAAGTCGAATCGGCGTGAGAGGGCATGGAGTCGGTGCAGGTCGAGGGATCCGAGCAGTGGGTTCCCCGGAAATTCCGTATATAGGGCATGGATGCGCATCCCGCCGTCGCGCAGATCCTGCTCCAGCTGGTCCATGTCGGAAGG
This sequence comes from Claviceps lovelessii, assembly GCA_018360185.1. Lineage (NCBI taxonomy): Eukaryota > Fungi > Ascomycota > Sordariomycetes > Hypocreales > Clavicipitaceae > Claviceps > Claviceps lovelessii. The sequence continues at coordinate 7,729 of SRPU01001303.1, forward strand.
CGAGGCATGCCCATAGAGCTTGCATTCGAATTTCATGACTTTGGTGAGCACCTTGAAGCTGTCTACGTATAGAAATCTAGGAAGACGTCACGGAATGCCTTTGTCAGGATGCATCATGTATAACCGGAGCATGTCCGAGCCCACGTACCCGAATGCGGCGACTCGAAAGGGCTCGTCAGAGCCGCCCTTGCGCAGATGATAAAGCGCAGATGCGGAATTGGCTATGGCGGACATGCCAGTGGAGTATAAGAAGACGTCGTCGGCTCGCACTGGACACAACTCGGAAGACAATAGCCCCGAGATCCGATGCCTAATGGTATCGGCGGCATCTTTCGTATCAGAAATGGATGGCAGGACGCTCAGCTTGTCGTTGCCATTGTCATCTGTCTCCTGGTATAGGAATGACGCATTTGCAGACCAGTAAACTGCATGTCTGGAGGAAATACCGAATCCAGTATGCTGCCAGAACGCCTTGGCCTCTTTGAACAGTCTCTCTGGATAGACCACAACACATAGGCATTGGGGTGAGCTGGACATAGGCGAGACATCTCCGGATGAGACAATGTCAATTTGTCCTGTGATATTGACCTGGAAAGCAAATATCGCCGGCCCCCTAGACGACTGATCTGGTAGATCCACGCCTTCAAGGTATCCCACACACGACGATGCTAACCGAACGTGGGGAAATATCATGGCAAGCAGGCCAATCCGCTCTTGGTCTTCCTCTTGAGGCGTTTCCAAGCATCGCAGGTTCCATCTGTCGGGTTTTCTCATCGCCCATTGCAGCAAACGGCCCGCTAGCCTGTCAATGAGCCGGTGGATGAAAAACCGCGGATAGCCAGTCTGCAGGTGAGCGAGGATATCGGGATCTCGTTTGGCCCAGCCAAGAGTATCTTGCCAAGTGGGAAGGGACACGCTGACGGCCTGAACAACTGATGACGTTAGTCTTGCGAAACACGCGGAATAGACAAACGCAAGTTGTAGCGTTTGAGGATCCTGCATCTCCTGTCTCTAAGTCCGGACTCACGTGAATATCGTTTGGGGGCAACGGTTGCCCCAGGCTTGCTGTAATCGGTTGCTGCTCCATCAAGTCTCCGGCTCAAGGCATCGTCTTTGGCAAAGCATCTGATTCCTTTTACTTTTTGAATGCCTCAGAAGGGGGAGAGGGAAGGGAACGAGCACTCGGCCTAATACCGGATTGTACGCACACGCGCATGCACGCGTATCACGGGCAATTCAGGGGTATGTCCCAACGATTGACAGGCAGGGAAGGAGCACTGGAGTTTTGGATCCACCAGAAACGGCTGGGCGCCTCGAAGTCATTTACGGCTGCGCATGCTATTCGAGGACGTAGTCGTGACGCAGTGTGACCGCCTACCTACCTAGGTAGGTACTATGAAGTAAGCAGCAACGGAGTCTTGAACACGCAGCAGCAACGAGGCCAAAGGCGGAAGGATATTCTCTTCTATTCAATTTTCGCTGAAAGATTTTTTTTTCCCTTTTTTTTTTTCGGCTGTTTCAATCTGTTTCAATGACATGGCGAGAAACTGCCAATACATACAGAGGTGAGCGGGGCGGGTCGTCTCGTTCATTTTAATCTCCTTGCTTTATCGTCTTCACGATCCCAGGTGCTGCAGTAGGTACTGGATAGGTAGCTAGTACTTATCGTGAAGCCTGGGGGAGGTCCAAGAAGTTCCGTACGATGATTCGGTTCGGAAATACATTGCAGTTAGCCCGGACCAATAAGGAAGACGAGAGGGGTGTGACTTGTGTTGCGTGAATTTTGTTCATGTTGAATGTTTTCTTTCTTCTTTTTTCCTTTTTTCTTTTTTCTCCAGCCGCAGCACGGACATGGAAAAGCAGGCCAGTTTTTCCGGTTTGGGCTCACGAAGAAATTGGAACGCTCACAACTGATTTACTTAGTTGCCGACCTCGAAATTTCGGTCATCAAGCCAATCTAGCCATGTCGGCTTGAATGAGATCGAATCCGTGAAGCAGGGGAACGGAATCCGAGCTGATCAATCTCGTTTCATGTTTCCCAACTGAAGAAGCATCAAAATGAGGGGAAATGGTAGCCTCCATAAAACACTGTGGATTCTGCAATTCATTCCTTTCTCGGACTCGCATAGCATAATTCAGACCAATATGGTGCGTGGCGTGGTGCGCCGTCGACCTGCCGAGAGACTTGCATCCTGTGCCTATGGTGCCTGTGCCGACGATAACATGGAAAAGCCATAGCTGTGTGTGGTAAAATGACGCTGTTCTCTGCTTTATGCGGTGCTTCATTTCTCTTGTTGCTGTTTTGCTGTGTCTTCTTCTTTTTTTT
>SRPU01001304.1:0-10051 GCA_018360185.1 Claviceps lovelessii
AAAACATATGAAAAAAAAAAAACTAGAAAAAAAAAAGACAATTGGTTTGAAACCCGATCCTCTTACCCGATCCCCAGGATCCCTTCCCTTCTCCCCACAACTCAGTTTCATATTTTTTCCCTCTTTATTTACGGATCCTCCCAGGCCCTCTCCTGCTCGTTTAGTCGTGGGGTTGCGAAGACGAGAGAGGTACAAGAATGACAAGGACAGAAACTAGGTCTCCGCTTCACAACACAGAACTTTCCGACGTGGCGTGGAGGATGGAAAAGGAAACAAGAACAAAAAAGATGAAAGAAACCAAAAAAAAAAAGGAAAAAAGAAGAAAAACACATTTTGCCCACCAATATTCTTCTTTCACAATAGAATGAAGAAAAAAACTACAAGACAAGACAAGACAAGACGACTGACAAACCAAACAATGAAACATGGATGGAACAAACCAGGACACCCCCTCGCGTTTTGCCCTTTCTTGGTACACGTATAGTAGACATGATGAGGAAGGTGGGATGGGACACCCGTGAATTGCAAAAGGCTCTTGAGCATGAATGACAAGTCTTGGAAAAAAAAAAAACAGGATATGCATGTACCGGAGAGGAGGGGACAAAAACCCCCGGGGTTACGATAGGTTTCTAATCTGATCTTGTTGCCGCAACGGGGACGGAAAGAATTTGATTTTGATGTGCCTCCAACGCCTGCTATGCATATGCCATGTCATTGATCCGGTGGGTGAAGTGGGATTGATGAAACTTTTTTTTTTCCTTTTCTTTTTTCGCTTCTTGTATGAATGGATGGAAAAAGTGGATTGAACGAATGGAGTGTTGGAGTCCATGAGGGCCGACGTGTGCAGGGTTTGGAACTTGCTCTCGTGACTGCTGAGCTTGACGATGTATGGGTTGGTCTGCTCGTCTTGCTGAGATACGTGGGAAGATCTCTAAAAAAAAAAACCTGAAAACTGGTGGCTTGACGGGCAGGGACACTAGTGGCAAAGCGAGACCAGTAACGGGGCGAGCAATGACGGCGTCGTGGAAAGTTGTTCACGCTAGAATGTCATTTGTGCTGGTGGTCGTCCTATTGGCTGTTGGTAATTCTCCAGCGATATCTCGCTGCTCTACAGCTCCGATTCAGCGCCATTGGTTGATAGAGCCATGGGGCTGCCATTCTGGGTTCGTCGTTGTTGGCGAAGACGAGCATTGCCGGGAGGTCGTCGACGAACCATGTTGCGTCCATTTATAAGAGGAGAATCGTCGTCGTCTTCCAATTCGGCAGACTGTACTGCGTACAACCGTGCTTCGTCGAGGTCTTTGACATCCTTTGGCCGATCCCGTAGCCATTGCATGCGGGGGCCGGACCGGGCTCGCTCTGATACTCGAAACCCGTAGATCTTGGGCTGGTAAATGTGGCCGGGGCCCAGACTGGGGCCGATATTCTTGGCGTACATGCCATTGACTAGAGGCTCGTCGTCGCCGACTCGCGATGTTGTCGTGGTAGAGAGCACATCGACACCTCGTTTGGTCAGATCGTACTCGGGGAAGGTGAGAAGGAAGAGGGCGCCAAATGTGCGACCAAAGAAGGCCCCGTCGACGGTCTGAAAGCGACTGTTGGGGGGCACGTATACGTCTAGACAAGACGGGCAGAAGAGCTTGACCGTGTCCTCGCCAGGTATGTCTGATAGACCGACGGGCAGGGTCCTGGCCTGATCGCAGTTTGTTCGTGGGCAGCAACCAAAATGGCCCAGCTCGTACTTCTCGCTCATCTGTTGAATGCCCGCACGTGAGCATATAAAACGCTGATGAATGAGGCCGTACAGCATCTCGGCGGACGATTCGATAACAGATAGGTCACTAGCCATTCTGCTGTGATGCCTTCGCTCACCGGAGCGGCCCCCCATTCGCTCTTGACCGTCCCCTAGGCCAGACTCATTTTCTTCCTCTTCCTCTTCCTCGTCTTCGTCATCGTCGTCGTCCTCGGGTTCCACGTCCAGTATCATCTGTTGCCAGGGCAAAGGGAGGACAGTATTAGCAGGCTTGATTAGTGACCGGAAGTGACCCCGCTGCAGGAAAAAAAAAAAAAAAAAAAAAAAAAAAAAAACAAGGAGTGGGAAAGAAAGGGAGGGACGCCAACGCACCTCCAATGCTTCTTTGTACATGGCGACTTGTATTTGAAGACCCGTCAGATTGAAATCATCCTCGATAAACTCTTCTGTAACCTCAGCGAAGTATTCATGTCCTAATAGGGAACAAAAGCTGGAGATCCATGATTCCGGCGCGCCTGAATCTGAAGACATGACGATGACGGTGTGCCGAGGCAGCCAGATGGCTCGTCGTCGTCGACTTCCTAATGCGGGTCAAATTTTTTCACCACGGATGCGGTCGGTAACACGCCCACCCGTTCGTTGCGTTGTCGCGGAGGGGCACAATTGTCAATGGACCGCAGAAGCTCGTCGGGATCGAGGCGGGGTGCTTGATGGACACGCGTTGCTCGCAGACGGACGACAAGCAGCGACGCAGCAGGCACGCGGGCAGGCAAGCAAGCAGGTGGACGGAGAGCAAAACAGACGATGGATGACGGATGACCGCGACTCGGTGACGCGAGACGTTGGACAAGTCGGAGTGCCACCAGCACCAGCGCCAGCACTTGTGAAGCAGTCGAGTCCTGGGGCGTGGCGCGCGATAGGCAAGGCTGTCCAATGTTTGATGCTGCGTGCGGCCTGGACTCTGCGGGCACAACAACCAGAGGAGCTGGTGAGGTGATTGTACTGGTGCGTGCGCCAATGGGGATGTGAGTGATGCGGGTTCAGTCGGAACTCGGTCCAGTCGTCGATGGAGTCTGTTCTGGTGACTCGGGTCCGGTCAAGATCTGGTGTGCCTGGTCAGGCCTGGTTCAAATTGATGTTCAAGATTCCAATGACTAATAATCTCTGGTCTGGCCTGGCCTGGCCTGGTCTGGTCCGCCAGTGCGGTGGGCAGCAGTGATGACCGGGGCTATGCTGGATCTGCCTGGTGCAATGTGCCCTGATTGCTGGCCCTGTGCGGCCCTGTGCGGCCCTGTCAGGTCCTGTCAGGTCCGGCCCAGCATACTGGATGCGGCTGCGGCTGCGGCTGCGGCTGAGAGAACATTTGGTCGGGGCACGGTGCCAGGTTTTGCCGCTTCCGAGCGCGCCCTTTCATCGCGATTCTGCATTCGTGGAGTCCCGGGTTGGGCATCACTTCCGCAGTCCGAATCTCCGATGACGGGCATCCAATGAGGCACATCACGAAAAGGAAATTTGTGCCCTACCTCATACGGCATCGCCAACTCCACACTCCTCAGCAGCAGCCGCGGCGGCGACTCTCGCTGCCGTCAGTTGACATTGCAAAACCATGCCCCAGAGGCTGTCCAGATGTCAAAGCTTTCCGGCAGACGGCTTTCATACCGAAGAAACCTTTGTTGTTCCTCAAAGGTGCTGGATCCCCAATCAATCACTTGCCTGTCTTCCCCTTCGCTCGGTTGGCGACCGACGAGTTCTTAGACTGGCCTTTTCCATACGAGCTCATGAAGAGCTCTAGAATTCAGGATTCGGCATTCGCCTTCTGCGAGTTCTTGTCGGCAAGCTCAGATACGACGGACCAGATTATGGCAGGAATGCTGCGGTCAGCTCTCGACGAGAGCCCCAACATGGACTTCTATCAAACACACGCTCCGTACAAGCTACTCATCAAAGCCCTCCAATTCAACCAGTCGCGTGATGCGGCCGTCAGAGATCCCTTGCAATTATACATCGCGCAGTCGCCTCTCTCGGACCTGCCTCAGCCACTGCAAAACGACATTCGAGCACCAGAGCTGGTAAGGCGAACCGGAAAAGGTGACATATACAATACCTCGATCTGGCTGGGTACTGAACCTACCTACACGCCCTTGCACAGAGACCCCAATCCTAACCTGTTTTGCCAACTGTGGAGTCGAAAGGTCGTGAGGCTTCTGCCGCCTTCCACCGGTGACCGACTGTTCTTTGAGGTTCAGGAGCAGGTTCAACAACAGGGAAACAGCCGCATCAGGACCGCGGATATGATGCAAGGGAAAGAAAGGCCTGTTCTACATGATGCAATATGGGAGAATGAATCACCGCCAGACGACATGTGCGAAGCTGAGCTGGAGGCCGGTGACGCCCTTTTCATTCCCGAAGGTTGGTGGCATTCTGTAAAGAGTATGCAATCAAACGGGAGTCTGAATGCTTCAGTGAATTGGTGGTTTCGGTGAGCTGGATGCTGCCATGATTCTCGGTTTATTTTCCTGCTGCTAGATACATACACGTCGATACCCCGTCCGTATACCTCGTGATTGTCGCCGTCATGCTCTCCCGTCCCCCCCCCCCCCGGGGAGACTTCTGGGATTGGGCGCTCACAGTGTCATTAACAGTAAACAACACTGTCCAAGCCCCTCCACTCCCAGAGTCCACAGCCTCTTTCGCGCGTCATGTTAGTGGGGCATGAATTTTCTCAACCTCCACCAAAAGCACTCAGCCGGAAAGATTACCTGGCAGGTTTTGGCCCGAAAGATCCTTTTTGCCGCCCAAAAGCTTGCCAGACAACAACTACAAAAAGAGGCGAGAGGCTTGCTCTTCTTTTGCTCAACTCATATCCAACGTCGAAACAGCTCATCACCCAGGAAGCCCATTAGGCAGCTACCTGACCTCCTTCCCCCCCCCCCCCCCCCCCAAGCCCCAGAGGACTCACGAGGGGGCAACTTCTGCTACAAGTCGATCCGTCTTCCGCAGTCTTTGCCGCCGTCTTCTTCTTGCATTGCGGCCAGTCGACACTCGCAATATAGCTTGCCGCTCCCAGAGTTTCGAATCCATCCCGTCCACCCCCAGTCCATCACTCCATCATGTCGAATCTCAATTCTTGGGAAGACGATCCTTCCGCTCAGGATGAAAATCTGTCGCGGAGAGCTCAGCAACAGCTCAACGTGAATGCCGGTCAGCAGGCTCAAGGCGGATTCCGGCCCAACGTCGCCTCCTTCCAGCCCACTGCGCAGACCTTTCAACCCGGCCAAGCATATGGCGGCGGGTTTCCAAACCAGTATCAGCAACAGCAGTACTATCAGCAAGGCTACTATCCTCAATATGGTGGCGCACAGCAAGGCTTCAACCAATACAACCAGGGGTACGGTGGTAATTTCAATCAAGGTTACAACAACCAGCAGGGTTATGGTATGAAACAATCACTCAGCCGTGTTTTCTGCGGCATAGAACTGAGATAGATGGAACTAATCCTTTGTTTTCCATAGGGACAGGATACTACCAGCAGAGCCAGCAGCAGCAGCAGCAGCAGCAAGCGACTGCACAATTCGTTGCTCCCACTGCTGAAAGCCCGGCAGCAGCAGCCCCAGCTGCTCCCAAAGTTCTGACCCAGGAAGGCGGCCCAAAGGTGCTTAGCATCGGAGGCGACGCGCCCGCCTCCAAGCCCAAGGCTAAGGTCCTGTCGATTGGAGGCCCAGCACCAGCCAAAGAAGAGACAAAGCCCGACGCCAAGCCTGAACCGACCGACAAACCCGAGGACGGTCAGAAAGCTACCGCCGCCAAGGCTATCGAGAAGACTGGCGAGAAAGCGGGCAAAGCTGCCGCCGCCGCCTCGGGCAAGTCTTCTGGTCAGACCTCACCTACGCCAACCTCGGGAAGATCGAGCCCCTCTGGACCTATCGACAAGAAGGCTCAGCGTGAGATTGACGCTGTGGCCAAGGAACAGACAGCCGACGTTGATGAGGCAACCCTCAAGGAAGTCTACGGGAAAGAACATGTCAACATCATCTTTATTGGCCACGTCGACGCCGGCAAGTCTACTCTAGGTGGTTCTATTCTCTGGACTACGGGCATGGTGGACGAGCGAACCATGGACAAGTACAAGAGAGAGGCCAAAGATTTGGGTAGAGAGTCGTGGTATCTCTCGTGGGTCATGGATTTGACCAAGGAAGAACGTACCAAGGGCAAGACTGTCGAAGTCGGCCGTGGCTTCTTCGAGACGGAGAAGCGCAGATACAGTATTCTGGACGCCCCTGGCCACAAGACGTATGTGCCAAACATGATCGGTGGTGCTTCCCAGGCCGATGTTGGTATCTTGGTCATCTCGGCCCGCAAGGGAGAATACGAGACCGGGTTTGAACGTGGAGGACAGACGCGCGAGCACGCCATGTTGGCAAAGACGCAGGGTGTCAACAAGCTGATTGTGGCCATCAACAAGATGGACGACGTTACGGTGGAGTGGTCCCAAGAACGTTACAATGAGTGCACAACCAAGCTGTCCCAGTTCTTGAAGGGCACTGGCTACAATCTCAAGACGGATGTCTTCTTCATGCCTGTGGCCGCACAGTCTTCGTTGAACATCAAGGATCGACTACCCAAGGACCTTGCGCCCTGGTGGGATGGGCCGTCGTTGCTGGAGTATTTGGACGGCATGAACGCTCTCGAGCGGAAGCTCAACGCCCCGTTCATGATGCCCGTGAATGCCAAATACAAGGACATGGGTACCATGTGCGACGGCAAGATTGAAGCCGGTGTCGTCAAGAAGGGCATGTCACTCGTCATGATGCCTCGCAAACAGCCGGTTGAAGTGGCAGCACTCTACGGTGAGCAGGAAGATGAGGTCCCTCTTCTGCAATGCGGCGACCAAGTTCGAATGCGTCTCAAGGGAGTGGAAGAGGAGGATGTTCTGCCGGGGTTCGTGTTGTGCTCGCCCAAGAGATTGGTGCATTGCGTGGCGGAGTTTGAGGCACAGATTCGTATTCTGGATCTCAAGAGCATTTTGACGTCTGGGTTCAATTGCGTGCTTCACGTGCACTCTGCCATTGAAGAAGTCACCTTTGCTGCTCTCCTTCACAAGCTGCAAAAGGGCACCAACAGAAAGAGCAAAGCCCCGCCAACACATGCCAAGAAGGGAGACAGCATCATTGCACGAATGCAAGTGATTGGCGGAGCTGGATCAGTGTGTGTGGAAAAATTTGAGGATTATCCCCAGATGGGTCGGTTCACTCTCCGTGATCAGGTATGTGACGGCGACTTTTTTTTTTTCTTTTTTCTTTTTTCTTTTTGTTTTGTTTGATTGAAGCGAAAACTATACCAAAAAGCCAATGCTGACCTGGCCTCGCCTCACTCTAGGGACAAACCATTGCCATTGGTAAAATCACCAAGCTCATCCTCCCAGATGAATAATGGGTTGAAGAAAAAAGGAAGAAGAAAAAAACTTGATACGACGAATCCAGTAAACGACGTGATGCCTGATGCGGCTGCCGTATGAAACAAAAAATACATGATATATCTGGGAAGGGGATGGGATGGGATGGTTGCCATCTCGCGGAAAGAAGCAAAAACTCTGGGATGGAGCCATACGTCCTAGGACGGGCGGGTGTGCATTGCATGTAGTATGGTGTCGGCGGCAAAGCATGTCTCGATTTGCTCGAGATAAACCTATGATGCTGTCACTTTTGACCAAGGAAGGGCAAGTTCGCAGGGGATGACGTGGCACGAGAAGGCACGGGTGATGATTTTGGTTTCAAGACGGAGAACCATGGCGCGGGGGAAACTCGTAGACAGTAGACGACATAAAAAAAGAGAAAAAAGTAAATGGAAGAGTAGAGGAAATTGAATTGCATGTAAAGCTTGCTTGTTAAGGACGTACACGAATACATACATGTATGAATGAATGTACATAGATCATAGTGACATGACACTTCGTTTTTTTTGACCGACTAGTAGGGGTATCCCGAATTGATCCGAAAATTACGTTTGAAATATACATATGGTATATTCTTATGGTGGAGATGGTAAAGCTTGAAGAGGCTAGTATGAAAAATATCAATATATTTTCCCCCTTTGTCTAATAGCTTACTTACCGGGTTAGCTGGACAAGATCGGATCGCGATACCTTTTGGCTACTTCTTTAAAAAATTGCCAAGTCACTCGATGTCGACAAGCGACGTGACTTTTTTCTTGACCAACCAGGGGTATCCCGAATTTGTCCGACACACCCGTTTCAAATCCAAGTGTTTATATTCTTATAGTGGATATATTAGAGCTTTGCCAAGGCTAGCATGAGTAGCACTGAATCTCGTTTTTGCCCCCTTAGTTTAGTAGCTTACTTACTGGGCTGGCTGGGACAGGGATCTGTCGCGGTACTTGTCGGCCGTTGAAAAAGAGTGTCAAGTCACTGTGTGTACATGTCATATGCATGCCTGTCATATATATTGTGCGCGAGCGCCTTGGGCGCCTCCATGGTGTTGGTCATGTCGGATCGACCAGCAGAGGACCTTCCTAAATCAAGGAACACAGAAAGGAGCAGATAAAAGGTCAAAAAGATTGGTAACAAAAAAAAACCAGTGAAAATATGTGAGCAAAAGCACAATGCTGTGGTGACGACAAACGCCATAAGCTAGACACGTCAGCCGGGCGTGCATGCGGGTGCGCTTTGGCAAAGGGCACTGCCTGCCACGGGGAGCCCCGAGCGTCGGAAGAACACGGGATGGTAAGAGCAGGAAAGGAGTGGGAAAAAAAAAAACACCAGTGCTGTGTTGCCATGAGACGCAGAATGCGGATCGTGACGATGGCTTCGAAACGGGCCTGGCTTGGGTTGCGAAAAAGGGAGGACGGATCGGGGAGGGGGGGGGGGTTTGGTTTTGTTTTGGCGGGGGCGGGGAGCGGGGGCGGCTGAGGCAAAGGGGGCTGAGGGACGTGGGATGTAGTATCCGGCCAGTGAGAAGAAGACGATGAACAAGAAAAGAGGAAGGAAGAGGAAGAGGAAGAGGGAAAAAACGGAGGAATGGAGGCAGTCCTGGTAACCAGGCTGTTACGGTCGTTGGGCGCAGAACGGGCCGGGGAGTCTGGACCTCTGGGCCCAAAAAGGGAAAATAAAAAAAAGGAACGAAAATGAATCGGAACCGCCATAAAATATGCATCGTACATTACGTACATTTTCATGGATTACTGTTATTACATGCTTGGACGGGGCGCTTTTTTTCTATTTTGTTTTCACATGTAAATGGGGAGTGGGGGGCTATGGACGGAAGAAAAGAAGATGCTTGGATAGGCGTACACCCCTCGGAGTCGGGAGTGGAGACGAGACATGGAGGTGAGCCGGGGGGGGGGTCGGTTTAAAGGGAGTGGAGATTGTGGGGGCGGATGTGCTCGCGTGCGCAGGAGAGTACAAAGAGAAGACTCGGAAGGGGGAAAGGAGGAATGGGAATGGGAGAGACGATGAGAGGACTGTTCTTTTTTTTTTGTTGTTGTTGTTGTTGTTGAAAAAGAAAAAAAAGAAAAAAAAGAAAGAAAAAAAAGTATTCAAAAAATAAAGCGCAATAATCAGAACAGTTTGGATAGACGCCAGGATGTATCCACGGATTCAAATCCATACTGTCCGTATTCAATTCCATGTCCAGTTGCGTGCATTGACTACCAACACGAGCCGTGGCATGTCAGTCTCCGCGCAATTGCACGCCTCTAGTTGGAGTGTATCATGTTGCTTCATTTGTTTGGTCTAGCCTTCTTTTATTTCATGAGATATATTCTATCCTATTTCGTTTTCGTTTTAATTCACGTACATGCCGTCTTGGCGGGCAAAGTCGGAACAGGAAGCGGCCAAAACGACATGGGGAGTAAAACGTCCCGAAGACGTGGGCCAGGCCAGGGGGCAAAAGGGCAAAATGCGGCAGGACAAAAACCAGTCTGGTCGTGGGACGCCGAGGCCAGGGATTCGTTCCTGTTCCTTTTCCTTTTCTTTTTCTTTTTCTGTGTTCTATTTTTTCAAGGGGCGTCGGATTGGGATTGGACTTTACATACTTGGCTTTTTCTTGGGAGTTGGTGACGTGGGTGGATTTGGCGAGTCACTTTGGCAGACGGATCGGATAATTCCACATGCTATGCATGTATTGATGTTATGTCACACCTGGGCCTGGCGATATCTGGAGGAGCTGGGAACGACTTGCTTGGCAGGATGGGCCGTGGCGGGCAGTATTGGACGTCGCCGAGGGGGGCGGCACGAGGGACAATATTGGATGCAGGCTGTGCGGGGGAGAGTTTTTTTTTTTT
>SRPU01001305.1:0-10044 GCA_018360185.1 Claviceps lovelessii
TTTTGGAAAAAAAAAAAAAAACTTTTGGTGACAAAAGACCAGCCCGTCATAATCCGACGCCTTGAAGAGAAAGAAGCATAGTAAAGAAAGAAAGAAGGGAGGGAGGGGGAGAGAGAGAGAGAGAGAGAGAAACGGTGGTGCTACGCCCATTTGGAAAAGTCTACCGTTTCAAGTAGTGAATGGAGGCCGATTGTGTTATGCCCTGTTTCGGTATCATTCGCCGATGTTGCTGTAGAGAGCACAGAAGATCGATGCGACGTCTGTTCACTTGTGCTGGTGAAAAACGTTGCGACGCTTGTACGTCGTAAACTGGTAAAACTATCCCGCACGCTGTTACTTGGACGCGAGGGCTCGGACGGCGAAGCTTGTTGAGACGACGAGGCAGGTGGTGGCGACGGCACCGTGCTGGTCGCTGTCGTTGTCTTTGGTCCATATCTCTCCCGGAGACGTTTAATCTCTCGCAGTCGGCCACTCCATGAACTGATGTGCTCCCCGCCTTCCCGGGCATTCCATACATGGCAGAAGACTGATGCGTTGAGTGCGACGAGGCGAATGAAGCCCGGCAACGCATTCAGGGAAATCATTTTGGTCTCCGATGCCGGAGATATTTCTGGGAACCCAGGCTTGCTCAACACTTGAACACGATAAAACGGCTGACCCCGCATGCCACCAAGACTAGTCGTCGAACGAGTCGCGATGGACGATGCGCGCGAGGCTGGCACTATGACAATGTTGACGTAGTTGAACTGGCTTGGAAACGTGTCGAATTTGAACGGTTTGCCAGAATCGTTGAAGATGATGTTGACAAAATCGTTGCCGATATGCCGCTTCTTTAGAGTGCACTGCGGGTCGCGTTCCAAGTCGGTCGGCATTTGTGTCGTCACATGAAAGACAATTTCCGTCACCCTGTCTCGCCAGCAAAACGTGTACTGCCCGTCCGTGTCGTACTCCCTGTCCAGTCCTTGCGTGTTAAACGTTGCGCCTTTCAGCTTCGTCAAAGTTCCGAGGTTGTTCAGGAACTCGGTGTAGTCGCTGCTTCCACACATATTCGCCAGGATTTCCGCTTCGCCAGTCTGGTCCTCGCCAATGTAGATGACGCCAACTTTGTGGCTATCTACGGTCGAGCTCCTATCGAAGACTCGGATGGCGCGCTCAATGGCTTCATCATTTGGGAGCGGAATTGGACGCGCTGACTCGAAGCTCTGGGGAACCGGCGACAGGAGTTGGACGAGGACGTGGCTCGGAAGAATGGCACTCGTGTTCCCTTGGCCTTCCCGACTCACGTCGACATGATCTTCAACCTGGTGGGCGGGAGGTGGCTTAAACGTTTCGCGAATCGTGTATGCAGATGTTCCTGACGGTTGTCTTTTGATAATCTGTGCCCATCCCGACGTTGTCGCTTGCTTCACCGTGACAATACTATTGCCAATCAGCCACTGCTTCTTCACAATTTCCCCAAAGCGGTCTGGCGTGAAAAGGGGATCCTCGGCGGATTCGCCAACGTCTGCGTAGGTGACCCTCTGCATGAAATCGATGGATGTCAGTGCTTGTTCGTCAGCAGTCTGTGCCGCATTTTCGGAATCGGAAAAGAGCTTCCTCGCAATCCATCCAACGTGGGCGGCTCTATCTGGAAGCTTAAGCGCGAGAAACCAGAACAGGATGACGTGGTATGCCAACGCATGGACATATTGTGGCAGTTCCTCGGAAGGCGGCGCAGCTGGTTGTGAAGCATCTGTAGCACCAACACCCGTACTCGGTGTTGCTGGCGCACTGGGTGGCTCGCTGTTATGGCTGCTGCGGTTCAAACGTCCCTTGTCTCTGGCGTATTCCAGATATCGGAAGCAGATTGCGAACACGATCCTGTACTCGTCCTCTCGAAAATTGACATAGACGTGGTGCAAGCGACTCAAACACGCCAGAAACTCAAGGATGTGTACGGATACGTGAGGCTGTGTGATACTGGCAGCCATTTGGTTGAGCATCTGCACGAGAGACTTGCTCGTGGAAAGGGGAAGCTCATGGCAACAGATCGACAGGGCGTGGATGCAATATTTGGCCGTTCGTTCCCACGTACCGATTCCAAGAATGAACGTCTTCACAATTTCGTCCTCGTCTCCTTTGCCAAAGTGCTCGTGGTAGCTCAATATCATGGTCAAGCTGTGGAACAGGCAGATGGCCACATCTGCACGTCGAAGACCGGAGACAAAGGGAGGTTCTTGGAAACCATTGGTCCGTATTTGCTCGCAAATCACTCGGCGCAATACTTGAACTTGCGGTATTGCAGCACTGAATAGCGCATGATTGCTCAGTTGGGATGGCAAATGGACCAAAGCGAAGCTATATATCTCCCAATCGCTGCCTTGGAGAATGCCCAGCACAGTATCGAGCCAGATGCCGGTATTGAGTACAGACGCCTTGTGTAGCTTGTTGCTTGAGTGGCTGTCCTTGCCCGCCTCGTCCGTCTCACCGTCCTTGTCCTCGTCATCTTCCTCGTCGTCATCATCATTGTCGTCATCATCATCATCATCATCATCATCATCATCATCATCATCGTTGTCACCATCGTCATCTGATGCCTCACATGTCCAGCTGTGTGAAAGCAGCACAGGACTGATAGAGCTTAAAACTTTATCAGGCAGAGCATCAGGGTCAGGATATTTCCACAATTGATTCTGTCTCCCAATGAAGCCTCTTCCGACGCTTGATATTCGAGCTGGCGTCGCTCGTTCTTGTATCTGGGTTTGTCCCAAAGAAACGCCACGTGACACTCGAGGCTGGGTGCTGTGTTCACTGCGAGACAATCGTAGAAGCTGAGAGGCCTCCTCGGCCTGCTTCTTGGCAATGGAGGCATCAGTACGACACATGGCATTTGCCAATGATGTGTTGTCCAGGTCTTCCGTCACGAAGATTCTGTGCGCCCAATCGGCACGTAGTCGGAAAAGAAGTCTCATCGCAGTCAGTCTAGCGTCGAGTTCGCACTGGCTTTGCCTTGCGATATGGACCAGAACATTGTAGAGCCTCACACTTTTCTCACCATGAGAGTTCATAGTCCGCAGAAACATCCGGACACATGCCGTGGTCACCACGTTGGCAGGAGATTGCGGCTGGGGCTGGGGCTGGGGCAGCCGTGGCATTGGCGCGTCCATGTTGGTCGGAGAGACGGTGACCGACATGGCGGGTGACGATACGGGAGACTTGAAACGATCACGAAGGGCAAGAGTCCTCAGTGCTTCGACCACAAAATCAAAGAGTTCCATGTCACACGACATGACAACGGAGATCATGAGCGACATGACTTCGTCGAGTACCACGACGTCGGCTTCCTCGACAATGCTTGCCAAGACAGTCTTGGCCAGTCTTGGAACAAAATTTTGCTCCGCGCCATCGCCGACGAGGTCAACAATCTCGTAGGCGTCCATGGTAGCTTGCAGTGCTCGAAGTCTCGTATCCGAGCTTCGGTTTTGGTTACTGAAGAATGCCTCTAGGACCAAGTTCAGGTTTTCTTCCCACCTCAAGTCCGAAGGAGAACAGCACCGAAACTCCTGAAAGTAGTCCAGGATGGTCCTGGCGGTCTCATCCGGTAGCAGCGTATGCACCATGGCGAAGAAATCAATAATGGTTTGCCGCGGAATGAAATCCGCCGACTTGGTCTTGACTACAACATCGAGTCGCCGAATGAGCACCGAGAGCTCACGGTGCACACTGGCTGCCTGAGGTTCCTCATGAGACAGTATTTGTTGTCCGTCAGCCATGTCACTGATCCGTTGGTAGCAGTCGGCAGCGACATCCAGGGCGGTTGACCAGTCCTCGTCAATGATCAAGCGATGGATGTGACCCTCTCCGTCGTCAAATAGTGAGTTGATGAGCTGCAAGATGGAGACCTGTACTCGCAACGACTTTGTTGCCTTCAAGGTATTGGACATGCCGTCGACCAGCAGAGCATAAGGAACGGCAGGATAACCCTTTTCGGCGGGGTTGGACAGCAGCTTCTGAAGCACGGCCAGGCTGCCTCGAATATCCCTGCTTGAATCTTTTTCAGCGGCGCCAGGCTGTAGGTTTCGCAGACTATCGAGCATGATGCGAACTGTGGCCTGGCCGTTGTGGGACCTGCATAAGTTGGCAATGGTATGCCACGAGTTCTTCTGCAGCCCTTGCACCATGCTATAAATGGAGCTGAGCACTTGAACGCAATCCCCGAGTTTGGTCTGTGGAATAAAGCCAAATGTGATGATGGCATCCAGAACATTGATGCATGACCGCAAGTCGTCTTCTTGGCTCGTATTCATACAAATGGTGAGAATCGTGTCGATGAGATCAGTCACAGCCGGCTCATCGGCTATATTAAAACTGAACTTGATGACGTCCAAGACAAAGGAGAAGAGCTGTGCAAAATTCTTGTCCTCTCCTGAAGCAGCGGTTTTTCCTCTTGTTGAACCGGCCGCATTGCGACCAGGGTGGGAATTCTTTCTCGCAGCTCGCGCCACGTTGTACACATCTTGAAGCCAGGTTGTAAGGAGGGGTAGCAGGTCGTAGTCGAAGCCAGCGAGCACACGACCGTGGTTCGTCAGGTCTACAAGGGCGGCCAGCTGCAGGTGAAAGTCGTCGGGGTTGGCAGAGGCAGACAACGTTTGAAAAAACTCTTTCCGCTCCAAATCGGTCGATGATGAATGTTTTGCGCATTCGGTCAAAAGTTCCCATCCAGCCGCCCTGGTTGACGAAGAATTCGAGGGATCGATGAGATCCTTGCCGGCGTACCAGATGTCGAGAATCGGGTTCGGAGGATAATCTGAAATGGCATACTTGAGGGTATTCGCTGCCGAAATACGCTCGCTCGGCGTTCCATTCTTGAGAAGCTCAAACGCATCCATATGATTGGTCGACAGCTCGTGAGATGTCGTAGACATTGTGTTGATGAGCTCGGCTCGTGGCAAGGAAGCCGATGGTGCTGACAATGGCGGAGGAGACTTTACGGACTTTTGGTTTGTCAGGCTTCGAAACACAGTAGCCAGCCCGCTGGGGCGGCTCGATTCCGGGACCGAGGAATCATCTTCCGGTCGCCGGGACATGTGCTCGTCTGCCAGGGTGACGGTTCGATGGCGGGGGGGGTTGGAAAAGTTGGAAGGATGTGGTGTAGAGGAGCCCAAAGATCGACCATGCTCTTCAACCAGAGTTGTTGGTCACCCGAGATCTGACAAGGTCTGACTTGGTCTGGTGTTAGTTTTGAAGGGCTAGTGAAAAAGGCAGGATTTGCAATCGACGGGCAACATCCAGGACTCGGCAGCGTGACGGGCGGATAAGGGGTATAGGATTTTGTAGGACTTGCCAGGTGATGGGATGAGTCGGCGAGTTTGTCTGCAACAGACAGTCAAACAGCGTCAACAGAAGTTGCGGAGTGAGAACAACCCGGAAAGATTTGCAGGCTGCATCGAGCGCGAGACGGAAAGGTTTGGAGTATCGGAGTAGCAAGAATGTTGGAGTGCCGGGACGAGGCTGAAGCTCGATGCGTTGTATCGTGCAGTGCGGATTGGGGTGTAGAGTAGAGACGTAAAGTCGACGTAAAGCAGACGAGATATAAATGTCGGATTGGGACTGGTCTAGATGGGGACTCGAGATGAACAGGCCATATCCAAGCTGCAGAATCGCCGAGGATGAGTCGAACCGAGCTGCCCACGATGTGATGCAATTGCTTCGAGATGGATCCGGGCCTCGCCAACAAGCGAGCGAGGCACCCACCGCTGTCGGCGCAGGCAGGGCGGGCCGACAACAACTTGGTTGTGATTGATTGAACGTTGAATGTATAGATACCCGCACGGTACGTGCCGCTTGGGTGAGTGCTTGGTGTGCTGGTACAAGCGGTACAGGCGGGTGGCGCGCGACGTTTGAAGCACTGACTGAGTGCACGTCACTGAGCCACATCGAATCCGCCGAACAACAGCAGGAGGAAGCTGGGCCTGTCTTCCTCCTCTCTCATCTTGGTGCCTCGCTCTGTTCAATCAAGTCAAAGTCTTTGGCCATTGCATTGGCAAAACTTTCGGGGTATTTGCAGTCTGCCAGGCGCAAATGTTGGAAGAAAGCTAAGGAAGCTCTCAGACTGCCAGAATGCCCCGCCGCCCGCCGTGATGGACGCTGAGCTGTTCACGCTCGGCAGCTGCCAGGACGCACCAGATAAGCTACTTAGTAGGTACCTATCTACTCCGGCTAGGCAGGTGGGTACCCAAGTACCTAGTAGGTAGCTTCAATGCTCAACCCCCACCATCAAACCATGGCACGGCAGCCGGCAGCCCCTGCTCGGACTGCTCTGGTCTGGTGTCTGGTCGCTGTGGAGATCCAACCTCAGTGCCACTTTACAGCCGGCAGCAGCTGCTGGGCAAAAAAAAACATTCAACCAGACCAGACCAGAATTGAAACGTCAAAAAGTCCTCCCCAGTGTCACCAGGCCGTCTGCAACAAAACCGCAACGTCGGGTATCAGATATCAAACCCCCTCTTCCTTCTCTGCATCCCATCCGCCCCGCAACTCTCCTGAACAAGCGAGATCCTCGCCATGGCAGCAGATATTGGTCACATTTCTCAGCTGCTAAATGCCACACTCGACCCGTCACAGCATCGCAAAGGTACGCCAGGCGTCCTGCTGGCTCCGAGAACCAACGGCCGCAACTGCCCCTCCCCCCTCCTCCCCTTCTCGGCTCCCGGATGCTAATCAAGACAAACGCATCTTGTAGCCGAGAATGCTCTGAAGCAAGAGGCCTCAAAAGCGCAATACTCTCTGGCGCTGCTGAACATTGTCAGTTCCGATAGTCTACCCGCGAACACGAGGCTTGCGGCGTCGCTCGCTTTCAAGAACTTCATTCGCTCCAACTATGTGGTTCGTCAGGAACAGAACAACCCCCAACCCCTCTCCTTCCACTGACTAGGCCGGCCCGACGCCAGTACTAAGCTACGCTGCTGAACAGGACGAGGAGGGCAACTACAAGATCTCCCAGGATGAAGTCCAAGTCATCAAGGAGCAACTCATCGGTTTGATGATTTCCAGCCCATCCAATGTTCAAAAACAGTTGGGCGAGGCCATCAGCGTCATTGCAGACTCGGATTTCTGGAGACGATGGGAAACACTCACACAGGTAGGTACCCTGTCTTCCTTCTGGTTTCGGAAAATATGTCCAATGTTGAGCTAAGTGACCGCTCTCAGGAACTCGTGAGCCGATTTTCTTCAACCGAACCCAAAACCAACGTGGGCGTTCTCGAAGTTGCACACTCCATCTTCAACAGATGGCGCCCATTGAACCGATCCAACGAGTTGTACATTGAGATCAATCACGTCGTCAACACATTTGGCCAGCCTTTTCTTCAACTGCTCGCTGTAGGTTCCAGCCAGAAGAAAGCCCAAGCAAAGATAGAAGAAGAGAAGAGAAGATAAAAGAGAAGACCAGACACACGAACCCCCCATATGCTGATGATTGAGCGATGTAGACCACGGACAGCAAGATCGCTGAGCATGTCAACGACAAGGAGACCCTCAAGGGTTGGTTTGAGACTCTGGATCTGCAGATCCGAATCTTGCACGACATGTCATCCCATGATTTGCCTCCCATTTTCGAAGAGAATCTCGGCAGCATCTCGGAGCTGCTGCACAAATATCTGACATACTCCAACCCTCTGTTGGTCACCGACGACGACGACGAGACAGGCATTGTAGATACAGTCAAGGCTGGCATCTGTGAGCTGCTGAACCTGTACACCATCAAATATGATGAAGACTTTTCAAAATATGTCCAGCCTTTTATCACGAGCGCGTGGAATCTCCTGACGACCATGGGCGCGGAAACCAAGTACGACAATTTGGTGAGCAAGAGCTTACACTTCTTGACCGCTGTCGCATCCACCTCGGACCACGCCAATGTATTCAACGACGAGAACGTTCTGTCGCAGATTGTCGAAAAGGTGATACTGCCAAATGTTGCTTTACGCGAATCAGATGTTGAAATGTTCGAGGATGAGCCTATCGAATTTATTCGACGAGACTTGGAGGGTTCAGACAGCGATTCGAGACGACGATCATCTACAGACTTCTTGCGCAAGTTGCAGGAAAGGTTCGAGACGTCTGTGACGACGGCTGTTTCCAAATACATCACGCACTATCTTGCACAGGGCAAGACGGACTGGAAGGCCAAGGACACGGCGGTCTACCTGTTCCTGTCTATAGCGGCAAAGGGCGCTGTGACGCAGGCACAAGGTGTCAAGACGGTGAACCCTCTTGTAAACGTGGTGGAGTTTTTCGAGCAGCACATTGCCCAGGACTTGATGGCGACTGATGGAGTCGAGCCCATTTCCAAGGTGGACGCTATCAAGTACCTGTATACCTTCCGCAGTCAACTCTCCAAGGAACAATGGACTGTTGCTATCAAGCCGCTGATCCAGAACCTGAACTCGTCCAACTATGTCGTCTACACCTACGCAGCCATTGCTGTTGAGCGCGTCTTGTTCTTGACCGACGATGCTGGAGCCCCAGTGTTTCCACGCGCCGACATTGAGCCTTTTGCAAAGGATCTGCTCAATCATTTGTTCAAGCTGATTGAGCAAGAATCGAATGCTGCCAAGCTTCAGGAGAACGAGTTCTTGATGCGATGTGTCATGAGGATCCTCATTGTCATCAAGGACGGTGCCTCGCCTATGCTGGACAGTGTCCTGACCCACCTCATTCTCATCACGAATGTGATGAAACACAACCCGAGCAACCCACGCTTTTACTACTACCATTTCGAGGCTGTCGGCGCCCTTGCTCGATACTGTGCAAGAAGCCATGCCGCTGCCTTCAACCAAAAGCTCTGGGATCCCTTCAAGCTGATTCTGACCGAGGATGTTACCGAGTTTGTGCCGTACATTTTTCAGATATTTGCCCAAATACTTGAGTCAAGCCCCGCCGACTCTGTCTCGGAGAATGCCAAGTCTCTCCTGGGGCCTCTGCTCGCCGCACCGCTGTGGGAGACGCGCGGCAATGTTCCGGCATGCGTGCGACTTTTGTCGGCTGTCATTCCCAAGACATCACAACACATCCAAGACAATAATCAGCTGGAAGCTGTTCTTGGCATTTTCCAGAAGCTTCTCGCCTTCAAAAAATCTGAGACGCAGGCGTTTGACATTCTGGATGCAGTTGTGCATTCCTTTGCACCGTGAGTTAACCCTAACCCGTTTTATTTCTCAACCATGTTTTGTCATATCTACGGCCAGCTTCCAGGGTTCAAACTAACAAGTGACCTCTTTTCTTCTTTCGTCCTTTTTCTCTCGCATAGTTCGGCTCTGGAGAAATACTTTGGTACAATCATTCAGCTTCTATACACAAAACTGCAAGGCTCGCCTGCCGAATCCTTCAAAATCCGGTTCGCCCGCTTCTACCACCTCGTCAGTGCCAGACTCGAAGCCGGATACGGCACAGACTTCTTCATCAAGCAATCCGACCAGATTGACGACCGTGCCTTTGCCCAGGTTTACCCTCCTTTTGTGCTGGCCGAGACTGGGAAGCTTGCCAAACCTGTGGACCGCAAGACCGCTGTTGTATCCCTGACCAAAACACTATGTGACTCACAGGTGTTTGGTGGGAAATTCATGAAGGGATGGGCCAACAGCTGTCGCACCTTGCTCTCCCTCCTAGCCAACCCACCCACCGTTGCTGGCAGTGCAGGAGATGAAATTATCAGTGAAGCCTCGGTGGACGATATTGGTTTCGGCATGACCTTTACGGCCCTCAACACCTGCAAGCCTCTTGCACGCGACGACTTCCCCGAGATCCAGAACGTGGCGTCGTGGGTCAAGGAATACATGGTGGCCGCCAATCATCGACACAATGGGGCCGTCGCTGAATTCATCTCTCAGCGCCTTCCTCCCGAGCAACAAAAGGTCATGATGCAGTACATTCAATAAAATAAAGGGGAAACAAAAAAAAAAAGAAAAATCAAGGCAATGACGAGCTACAGACTCCTCAATATACTTGGGCAGAGTCCCAGTTTTTTTAGTGTTTTTTTTTTTTTTTTTTTTTTTTTTTTTTTTT
>SRPU01001306.1:0-10033 GCA_018360185.1 Claviceps lovelessii
GCGCCGCCTGTTTTTTTTTTTTTTTTTTTTTTTTCGTCTCTCGTTCCCTTTCCCTTCCCTTTCTTTTCTTCTCTGCCCACCCTCCTAACCACGTCAGTAGGCCAATGGGGTCCTATCGTCGGCACTGGGCTTGCCGCTGCCGGCTCGCTCTATCTCTTACTCGTAGCAGACATCGAGGCGGCCATGCGAGACACCAGTACAACTGATAGTGTCATTGGCAGCGAACATGGCGGTTGTACATGTGAGCACCACCAGGCTCAGGAACCTGAGTTGGCACCGAAGATGCGAGAAGTTTCCCAGGGCAAAACAGGAGGAGACATGATGAAACATGAAATCATGTCCACTCATCCAGGCACGACGGAGCACGATGCCGAAGCGCGAAAGTCAATGCACAACAGCCCCCTTAGCTCGATCCATGCCGGCGAAACAGACCACCATCAGGCGCTGTCCCAAAGACTCAGGCTCTCCTCTGCAGATGCTGCCGACAAAGGAGTCAGTCGCAAAGTCCGCAAGCAGTCTACAACATTGTC
The DNA here is from genome assembly GCA_018360185.1 of Claviceps lovelessii. Lineage (NCBI taxonomy): Eukaryota > Fungi > Ascomycota > Sordariomycetes > Hypocreales > Clavicipitaceae > Claviceps > Claviceps lovelessii. The sequence continues at coordinate 531 of SRPU01001306.1, forward strand.
GGCAATAAAGCACGAGGCCGCACATGGCTTGCGCGGAAGACGACAAAAGTGGGCAACCGCAGTGCTTGCCGCTGGCGATCGATTCGGCTACGCCGTCCATAGTTCATTCGATCTCTCCAAGTTTCGCGACGGAGCCGCCCTGGAATTCCCCGAAATCCCGGGAGAACGACAACGAAACGACAATCTACCGCATATTCGCGAGTTATACAGCAAGCGGCTGGAGGAAGACGGCACGCCAGCCGTGCAAGCGTCTCGATCAAGGGCAAGCAGCTTCAACGGACGCGGACCGTCGGGGCATGCCCTCGCCGACCACCCGAGACAATCTTTTTCTAGAGATCCAGCGCCCCTCCCGGGCCGTGCAACGTCGCGCTCTACCTCTCCGTCCGTCTCTTTCTCTGCTTCATCGGGGCCTCGGCCTCGGGCGAGCACGTTGCCCGTTCCGTCTGCACCACAAAACCGCCATGCCGCGGGGTCTTTGCCAACCGATTCTGAGGTCAGACGCGGGCGGCAGAGGCAGAGGCAGCGCCGCGATACACTCGAGGTTCCTAGCGAGGCTCACCGCCGTTCACTCGAGAAGACTTGACCGCCGCCGCGACCGGAACCCAGAAGACGCGGCTTCGGCGTGATTAGAATGGCGAGTATAATGTGTTGGGAGATTGCGAATGTCCCTTTGTAAATTTGAAGCGTGTAACATTCTGGGCCGAATGTATTATAGTCTGAAGGAATGGTATTCTTGTGGCTTGGACTCTAGAATGCTGCATTCCATCACAGCGTAGCATGTCGTTGCTCACAGTATACATATTGTCATTGTTCAAAACGTTGATAGAATTAGACCTATTCTGTTTATAAACCATTAAAAAAATCCGGGAAAAAAAAAAGAAAAAAAAAAGGACTTTTGTTCGCTCTTGCGCGCTGCATGTTTTGTTTCCATGAAGTATCAACCCCCCCAGTCTCCCCGCTGGCACACGCGTCCATGTTTGGCTGCGGCATCCGGTCCGCTCAGTCGCATCTGACGCCGCCGTCGGATAGCCGGCTCTGGGACCAGACCCACAGGGGATGGTGCGGGGGCGTCGGGATGCTCCTGTGCTATTTCGGAAAGAGGAGATGCGAGCGGTGATGATACCCTTTTGAATCTTGAGCAGAGTTGCAGGGCAACGACATGATCTTGGGTACCAACGAACTCACGATAGCACATACATTGTCACGTACATGAAAAGACGGGGAGAGAGGACAAGAGAAAAACAAGCAAAGAAGCAACAACAAAAGAAACGAAAAAGATGGCCCCCCCCGGCAAACACGAGGCCCTCCAGCCCATTCACCCCTCCATGGCCGGCAAGCTCGACCCCGTCTTCGAGAAGCTCTACAACGACCACGTCGCCCACACGCCCCTCCAGCCGATTGACCTGGCGGCGCTGCGGACAAAGTACTCGGTGCTGTACAGCTACGGCACCGGCCCGGCCCCCGACGTCGGGCGCATCTACGACGCCCAGATCCCGCTCGACCCGGACGCCGACCCGGACGCCGACCCCGGCCCGGACACCCATCTCCAGGTGCGCGTGTACGAGCCCGACTCGCCCGGTCCGTGGCCGGTGCACATGGACTTCCACGGCGGGGGATGGGGCCTCGGCGACCTCGACACCGAAGCCCACATCTGCAGGCACATATGCCAAAAGGCCAACGTGGCCGTCGTGGACGTCGCGTACCGGCTCGTCCCGGAACATGCCTTCCCGACCGGCATCACCGACAGCTTCGCCGCCCTGCGGCACGTGGCCCTGGACGAGGGCGCCGCGCGGCGGTTCAACCTCCTCCCCGGGCGCATCTCCCTCGGGGGCGTCTCCGCGGGGGGCTGCATCGCCCTCGCGCTGGCCCATCTCGCGCGGGACCACTCGCCCCGGATCCCGGTCCGGCTCGTCGCCGCGGGGACGCCCGTCATCGACGACCTCTCGCAGTATGCCTCGGCGGCCGAGTCGCCCTTTCCGTCCATGCAGCAGAACGAGTTTGCTCCCACCCTGAACTGGGCCCGGCTGGCCTGGTTCGACAAGCTCAAGTGGTCGTCGGCGGCGGCCTCGTCGTCCGCCCCGTCCTCCGAGACCGACGTCCGCGCCAAAGCAGGCTGGTTCGCCAACCTCCTCCGCGCGCCGAACCTCACGGACCTGCCCAAGACGGTCATTTACACCGCCGGCGCGGATCCCCTGCGCGACGAGGGCGAGCGCTACGCCCGCCTGCTGGTCGAGAATGGCGTCGAGGTCACCATGAAGCGCTTCCCGGGGGTGCCCCATCCGTTCATGCACATGGATGGCCATCTCTGGCAGGCGAGGCAGTTTATTGACATGACGGCCCGGGAGATTCGTCTGGCGCTGCATGGCGATTCGGTTGCATAAACGGACAAGGTGGATGGATGGATGGAAGGATGGATAAAACGAAGGGGGGGGAGGGGGTGCATAGGAACGGGGAAAAAGTAAAAAGCTGGCCGGGGACGGCTTCGTGACGGCCATGCTGTGTTATCTGTATGCTCTGCTTCGGTGCTGCCTGCCGGGGCGATCGGACCGTCTTGGAACACGGTAAATCTGGTGCATGAGAGCGGCGTTGTGATAAGAATCGTGGACATGGCATGTGCATGGCGTTGGCAACCCACGCGCGGTTTTACGCCACCAGGAACAATCACAACGGCCCCCTTGGATGTTACGTCACATCACCATAGTCTCTTGTATACCCTCTTGATCCGCTGCTATATGCTGCTTCTACATCAATGGACACAACAGGACCACCCGTCGAACCATGAGGGAAGTCGGCTTTGACGACGCAATCCTAGCGTGTCGTGAAAAACCTTGCAGTGACGAAATGTTGCTATGTGTCTTTATTTTATTATTAGAAACCCCCTCCCCCGTGATCATACATACACGTATTTTCTTTTTTCTTTCTTTTTTTTTTTTTTTTTTTTTTTTTTAAAAAAAAAAAAAAAAACAAAAAAACAAAAAAAAAAAGAAAAAACCATACTGCTAGCGTCCCCAAACCAGCATCTACTTGCATCCCCTCTGGCGCCTAGAGCTCGATACCAGCCTCGGCCAATTGCAGGCCGTACTACTCAACCAGTTAGCCTGTCTGCTTTCCACCCACGACACAAAGACCAAAAAAAAAGATAAAAACCGGGGAAAGATTACCTTCTTGAGGCGGATGGCGTTGATGGTGATGAAACCGCTCTGTACATCATGTCATAATCAGTGGCACATTCCTCATGACACAGACCAACACACGCAACTAACCGTCTCTGAAGGGTCAAAAGTGGTGAGAGAATCCATGGACGCGTCCTCCTCGGAGTAGAGCTTCTCCTGAGATGTACGACCCAGGACGTAGGCGTTGCCCTTGTACAATCGGAGGCGGACCTCGCCGTTGACCTGTACTCCATGATTAGGATCTTTGCACAAAATATCATATTGGCTTCCGGATGGAGCATACGCGTTGCTGGGAGAAGTCAAGACTCGCTGTGCTCAAGTCAGTATAAAGGGTTCTAAATTGCTCATGCGGGGCCGACGCGACACCGCGACGGGGGTTGAACTGACGCTGCAAAAAGGCTCGTTCGGGGCTAAAGTATAGTCCGTTGTAGAGCAGTTCGGACCATTGCTTGCTCAGATTGTCACGCAGAGAGCGAACGCGGCCGTCCAGAACCCTAGAGGGAGTTAGTACCATGAGTCGCTTCTGTATGTGCAGAACCTTGTACATACAGGCCCTCAATGGAGATGTGGGCAAGACGGAGGATAGTCATGGCGGGGCTGTCATCTGTACGCTCATCAGTACGCTGAAAAGAAAAGGAATTGCCGAGAGGCAAGCGTTACGAACAGCATCCTCGGCTCTTGAGACCGATGAACCTGATGTGGGATTAGCGTTTTGTTGGCCCCTTTTCACGTTCCTGAGAATGTCTCTGGTTACCTGTTCTCAACAATGTCCTAACGTCGGCTGTTAGAGAAGAAACAATAAACTGCGTGATTTTGCTGGGCGAGCGGCAACTTACGACACGTCCAATTCCATGCTCCTTGCCAAGAGCGTTGAGCAGGTTGAACAGCTCTAGTGATTCCGTGACGGTCTGCTGAGGGGTGACGACCTTGACGGGAAGACCCTTGTCGAAATGCACAGTGATGTCAAGGGGAGTGTCAGGGGCCTTGAGCGGGCTGACAGTGCGCGTCCTGTGCATCACGATTAGTGAGACCAAGAATCCATACTGAAGGGCATGCCCTGACTTACCACATATCCTCGGGGGGGGTAACGTTGGGGTCCTCCAGCATGCCGGCCTGGATTTGTTAGCTCGAGATTTGCGCCATAAAGCAATTGTTTTCCTTTTCTTTCATAGAAGAAGAAAAAAAAGAAGAAAGAAAGAAAAAAAGACCCAATATTTTACCTCATATGAGCAGTGGGCCAAGTTGTCATCCATCGAATACTATGTCCATCATGAGTTTCTAATGCCCCTTTTTGGAAAGCAGTGCAGACAAACCGGCTTGGCCTTGGTCGAGGTCACGGGAATGCCCTTCTCGGCGGCGTAGTCAAGAAGATCGTTACGCCCCTTGGATGAGAGTCAGCCTACCATACAACCTAAAAAAAATTAAAAAATTGGCAGACCTTACTTGGAATCGTTGGTAGAAGAGGGGATCGCGCCTGGTGGACATTTGTGGTTTAGCATGCTATTCCAGTTGGCCTCGACTTGGAAGGACTACAGTCGTACCATGGGGCGATGACCTTGATGGCGGGATTGATGGTCAAATAGGCCAACTGGTCAAGTCAGTATCTCAACATATAAAGTAGCCTCAAGTCGCTCGAGTATCCTGATATTCGAGTGCCGGCTAGCTGAGAAGAACCTCCCTGGCTTGACAGGCAGAGCAGGCAGAATCTGCCTGTCTGTACAGAGCCAGGCCGATTGCCGGCGCAGCGCAATGTCTCATCCAGAGCTAATCTTAGCTAGATGGCGGCATGCTCGCGGAGGAAAAGCGGCATGCTTGGACAAGATGATAATGTGACGTACCTCGAAGCGCACTTGGTCATTGCTGCGATCTTGTCAGCTGGGTCTTTGCGAGTTCTTCCAACAAGAGATGGCTTAGCTTACCCCTTTCCGGTCTATAAGAACAGTCAGTCGAGATCTAGTAGATGAGTTGAGACATTGGGGGCGGCGCATTACTCACGCAACCGTGCGAAACAAAGTCGCAGCTAAAGATGTTTGCTGTCTGTAAGCAGGTGTCAATTTCCACACAGGGTCAGAACACGTGCAGACAAACCCTTCTTTCTCGGCAGCCTTCATCATTCCGCGCGCAATGACCGGACGGGCCAAGCTGGTACCTGAACTTGACATTAGCCTTTTTCCACACCACCTGGTCATGATCTACAGAACGAACCCAGGAGATATTGGTCCTCATAGATGGCGTTCTAGCGTCATTTTGTAAGTCGCAGGAGAAAAAAAAAAGTCTTGGATCGGATATATCTACGAACGCATTGTACGGCCTTCCAGCACAATTCGCTGCATCTGGACGTTAGCATATCGTTTTTCCGGATGAAGAATGTCGCAACGCACTCAACGAAAACCTTTCGGAGGTCATCAATGATCACTGCCAGGGTCGTTTAGTAATCTCTCGCTCGAAAAAAAAAACAAAACAATAAAGCTTGTAGCACATGTCGGCGGTATTTGTCGTACTCTTGGTTGCACCAATCTGGAGAGCTATGCACAAAGGAGTTAGTTCTCATTGGTCCCAATGAGGTATTAGGCCATGTAAGGAAGCTCACTCACCTTTCTTTTCCACAGCAGCCCAGTCCTCCTCCTGGCCGACGTTGGCCAAATAACAGCTTGCAAAGCCGTCAGTATGTCAAGTGACGGGCGAGCTTGTGGTTGACGCAGAAAAAGAAAAAAACCCGGGTTTGCCACTAACACAACTTCATACTGCTGCTCCAACAGCCAAGCCAGAATCGTGCTGGTGTCGAGACCGCCGGAATAGCTAATTTGTTCCCTCGTCAGCTCCATCACATCGACAATCTAACATCCGGGGCGACAGCTCGAGAGCTCTCCTTTGTCGCACGGCGGGGGGCTTTAGGTAGACTCACGCCAGACAAACCTTGCCCTTGCTGCCAGCCATTGTGAGGACCAAAAATGCGTTTTGCAGAGGCGGTTGATTCTAATTCGAAGGCTTTGAGGCTGAGTTGAGATTGAAATTGGCGAATGCTTGATTGATCAGGAGAAATTGAGGACGAGCTTCATCCCGCTGCGAATTTTTAGCTGCGCAGTGACTCGTCCGCGACTCGTCCGATACCGCATGCTGGGTGGAGCCGACAAACATGGAGCCCCAGTACCAATCAAAAGGCCATATACAGTGACGGCTAGTCCTAAAAAGGCATAGTCGGGCAGTTGTTGGCCTTGTCCGGCAGGTGAGCTGTCATGTGTGGTTTGTCGGGAGTTCTTCTTTTTCTTCTCAACAGCTCTCCTCTTTTGTGTGTGTCTTCTTTAAGAAAGAAAAAAGAAAAAAAAAACCTTCACCGCATTTTGCTTCGACGGCTGCAGCGTGCGCAGTAAGTAATGAATGATTACTTGCGATTTGCACGAGTGACGAACTGTTCAAGACAATGCTGTATGGATGCATGCTGATTATCACGACTCCACTTTGAGCCACATCGTCCAATGACCGCCGCCGCCTCTCATCGATAAGGCAAGAACATGAAAACAACACACAAAAGCATTCGTGAGTAGTTTCACGTTTTGATTGTGGCGTCGAATGATGAACTAACAGCTGGCCATGAATCCGTGGCCATATTCGAGGATTGCCAAGTGAAATGATTGATACGAGTTGCCTACATCCCTTGGATGCATGTTCATCTTCCGAAATCAGCGCTCGTGTACGCCCTCAACCTTAACGCTCGTCGCTACATACGGCGATTTCCATTTTTCTTTGTGATTCCGTGCTGTTCCATATAGCAAATTTCCTACTTTCCACGAACAGTCCCATCTGTACGATTGCGGTGTCCTACCAGACCCCGGTGCTGTCCGTCGAACCTGACAAGCCGCTGTGGAAATCATTTTCAATCCACTTGCAACTGTCAAGATGTTTCGCACGTCTTGTACAAAATCCCGATCCTACGGTTGAGCCAACAGCTCTTGGAGACGTTGGGAGACGGACTTCATCATTTGAGGTCGTACGCTGGCGAAATGGATTGTGTTCAGCTGCAGCCGTGTTACCGTACCATATTATTCTGGTCCAACCAATTGATGCTCTGAGGCACGAGACGGTGGTGATTGGCCCTCGTGAATTTGTTGGTGAAACGGACGAGTCGGCGAGCTCAGGGGTTTCTCCTCCTCAGGCCCTGCCGTCGAGGAGACACAAACGTCTATTGTACGACCAAGGCAAATTTCGCCGCTGAAGCCGACGAGCAGAAGTTGTCACGGCCGTCGCGGGCGTCACGACTTATCATGGGTTGTAAGCATGGACAAACATGCCGTCTTTGCGCTGATCTTGGACATTCACAGCCTTTAAGCTGTAGTCGCCTTGACATGGACGTGGAGATGCAAGTGCTATACGTGCATTGTACAGACCTAGTAGGTATGAAAGTGAGTAAGCAGCCAGCTCGAAGCCCAGGGACTGGAAAATAAAATCCTCACGACTCGCGCTTGGGCCAATCCTCGGTGTGTCAGCATCCAGTCCGCCGTGAGGCCAGCTGAAGCCGGGTCGCCTGTCGAGAGGCGCCACGGGAAGTGACGCGTACGCATCAACGATGGCCGCTCGCAAGGGGACAAGCAGTCTTCAGACCTTTCCTCATTTGCCCTTGGCCGTGTGCCGTGTGCCGTGTGCTGTGTGCTGTGTGCTGTGTGCTGCGTGCTGTGTGCTGCGGCCTGCCTGCCCGAGCGAGCACGTCCGGCTGGGCCGTCGGGGGTGGATCGAAGATTGTTTTGAAGCAAGATTGAATGTTCATCAACAAGTGGACCACACGGGTGGTGCTCCAGACTCGAGAAGTCGAGAAGTCCAACCGCACCAAGGCGGTCAGACCGTCCCGAGCTACGGAGCAAGATCTGGCTGGCGACTTTGGCGTCGGGCGTGGCTCGAGCCCCTGCATGGTTCCTGTGTACGGTGCCTGGCCCTCTGTCCATCGTCTGCAGGCCTGTGTCTACGTCGCACTGGATTCCTGCGACTTCTCGCATGGCATGGAGGCTGCTTGATGCTGTCGAAACTGGGTGCTGTTGACGCTGATGCTGCAAATCGTCTGATAATCGGCAGGCGCTCGCACGTCATTGGCTTGGGGCGAGTGGCGTTGCGAACCAGAGCAGTTGGCTGTTCTCGACAACGGTCGCCCCTTCCCGCCAATGGGCGTCTGTGGAGAAGGTGTGGAGAATGTATGGAGAATGGTTCCAGGTAGCTGCCAAGTGCTTGGTCCGGTCCGGTGGCACGGTGCGTGCAACCAGGCCATTTGGCTGCCTCGAGCTGGGTGCAGAAGACTGGAATACGTGACTACCTACTTGGGCACCTGCCTAGGTACCTACCTAGTACTTACTTCTTACATGCAGCATGTACTAGATACCTAGTAGGTACCTAGTCGGTATTGAATTGAATCCAGGTACCAAGTGCGGGGGACACGGACAAGACGAAGAAGAAGGGGAAAAACAAAAAAAAAAAAAAAAAAAAAAACCAAAACCTCCGCGAGATTAATGCCTCGCGCTCGGCAACTTTGTCCGGCTCCGCTCGACCAGACACTAGACCCGTACTTTGGCTGGGGGGTCATGTCCCTGCTTCGATCAACATGGTCTTTTCTCCGCGACGAACCAGATTGACGCTCTGTGCCGCCAGCACGGCGCAGCACGGCGCAGCACAGCGCAGCACAGCGCAGCTCACGACAGTCTCCCGGCTTCCATCTTCGCCGATCAGTGCGTTTTGCGACTTCTCCGTCGTAGTCACACGTGGAATGAGCAGCAATGTGCCCATGCTCGGAACGGGGGGGGCGCCTGGCCTGGGTTGCGCCACCTTCGCCCGCTACCGGGGTCCCTGGCCCACTCTGCTTTTCTCCTGGTGTCCACTGTGCTGTCTTGGCTCAGTGCTCAGTTGCTTGCTGTCTGGTCTCTGGAGGCCTGGAGGCTTTGGCGCTCCACCCAAATCGGCCACAAGGCAAGCAAACGGAGCCCCCCCCCCCTCCCAACCAAAGCCAAGCCAGACCAGACCAAAACACAAAACTGGACTTCATACGCCATCGCATCTCTCCCGGGTCCTCGCCTTCTCATTCCGTCCGAGATCTGCTTTCCTCTTACTTCTGCAACCAAATCTTCACCAGACGTCTTTGACGACAAAATCCTATTTGATTCCGTCTTTTCTTTTCGGGCTTTTCCAGGGCTTCTCAAGGTGACAAGAGCCGTCTGGTCGGCCCACGCGTCTGGTCCTTGAAACCGAACTTTACCGGTCTTCGCCGATTCCCTTTCTTTGCAACAGGCATTCCTATGAACCTCCGACGACAACACCCATCTACCTAGCCGGCATCAGTAGCACCTCAAGCTC
>SRPU01001307.1:0-10028 GCA_018360185.1 Claviceps lovelessii
TAGCTAAGATTGCTTACCTAGATACTAAGAAAATGCCTGCCAATGGGCTTACAAAGCCCCTTATTGGCCCTATACACCTTATTTTCTTAGATCTTATAGGCCTAAAACCCCTATAATTTATCGCTAAAGCCACCAAAACAACGCCTAGCTAAAGGCACTAAAACAACCACAAAAACACCCAGAAAATTAAAATAATCACAAAAACACCCAGAAAATCAAAAACAATTACAAAAACAAAGAAAGAATAAGGTCTCTGCTTTCAACAGCAATTCCTTCGCGAAATGCTATGCATTACCATAGTAAAAAGTCATCTACCCTGGAGCCCCGATTTTAGGCTCTATAATTCTATAATTTATTTTTGTTTTGGAATTTTCCTAGATTTTATACGACTTTTTCTTTCGCTTTTACCCTTAGCGCCCTATAATAACCAGCCCTAATACTTCTTCAGAGGGGGTGTTAAAAATAACAGGGTTATTTACAGGGGATTCCTCACTATTAGTGCTATAATTATAGCGCTCATAGAAGCATCTTATAGGGGGGCTTTGCTAGCCAGCAAAGCCAGTGCAAGCCAGCAAGCTTGCGCGCGCGCGCGCGGCACAACCACGGAATTCCGACCGAAGGTCATATGCGTAGAGCACGCAGCTGCGAGGTCCCCATAAATCTTCACTTTTTGCCCTTCCACGCCTATTCTGACAGCTGCGCGGTTGGGCTGATGGCTATTAGGTGTGGGGCTAACTTTAGATTGGATTTGTAGAGTAACTAGCAAAGCTACAGAGGAATAGATTAAACGGGCTAACTAAGCTACTAAAGGCAGCTTAGTTAGTAAAGGTAGTTACCCTATAACGTTAGTTTTTACTATTTTTTACAATAAGGAGAAATTTATAAAGAATTTTAAGACTAGATTCTTTATCGCTAAATTTAGGGCTTTCTTTCTATATAATTATCTAAAAAATCGATTTTTAGGTTACGCGTATTGATTTTTACTAAGTTAACTAAATAGCAAGCACGTTAGCAGCTAATTTATATAGCTATAAGTCTATTTTTTTGTTTTCCTATATAAATAAATTTTACAGAAAATAAAAGGTGGCTCACAAAGCCCAGCTAGCGACCGGGATCCACTAATAAGGTCAGAGGGTATATGAGGGAAGAAAGTAAAAAACCCCCTCACAGCCACCGACCATATAGACCGTCAGAATCACTCTTGCCAGCCGCGCACACCTATAAAGTCAGATTAGATATAAATTTTATTAGATATTATTGCAAATTCTTTAGCAAATTAAATAGTGCTAAAAGCAACGCAAAAGCTTCCATTTTACGTGAGATTTAGCTGACTGCAGCTTGCTGCAGTGCTCTGCTCTACAGAGCAGTGGACCTGTGGGTGCACGCTTACTGAGCCCACTACCTTAGTAAGCTGTGCTCTACAGCACCCACCTCAGTTATTTCTAATAAATTTATTTTTAAACTTTAAATTGCTTTATTTTATAAGCTAGGAGTAAAATTCCTTATAGCTATAGTGTATTACCTATAAACTAATAGGGTAGTAAAGTATAAAAACTAAATAATAATTATTACTATATAGTACTATACTGTAATAGACCTAAATACCCCCTAGCCTTTAATACTTCTAGTGCTTTAGCATTACCTTAATAATATAGCTATAGCTTCTATTAACTATTTACTTAATAAGCTTATACTTAGTTATAAGCTACTTATAATAGTGGACCTCCTTTAAGATCTAAATAAATTTATTACTAACCTAAAGAATGCTAACCTTTTAGTGCTTTAAAAGTTATACTAAAGGGAAGCTAAGTATATTATTATAATAGTAGTAGCACTTATAAAAATCTAATATAATTCTAAGTATAACTTAGTAAATATTAGTATTAGAGATATAGTATACCTTAGACTTTACTTAGGCTATAAGCTTTTAAGTAAGCCTAAGAAGAAGTAGTCCCCTTAGTATACTAAACTATATAAGGTTTTAAAGTAAATCTCTTCTCTCTCTTTTTACCTTAATTTTCTACTAACTTTATAGGTTTACTCTATAGTTTTTATAGTATATATTTAAAAACTATAGTAGGGTAAGGATTTTTTTAAAAAAGCTAAACTAATACTGCCCTTAATAGATTTAACTAATTTAAGTAAGGTAAACTATTAAGAAATTAAGAGGATTTAGAATTACTATATATAGTTCTTTTAAAAAAAGGGTAAGAAGCCTTATATTAATTTTCTAATTTGCTAGAAAGAATATTTTACTAAAGACAATTAGTAGATTTCTAAGGAAGAAATATATATTAATGCTACTAAGATAGTTAATAAGTACCTTACTAAGAATATTATTAATTAGAATAAGAAATACTATAAGAAAGGTCTTATAATACCTTCTAATTAATAAATATTCTAATTAAGCTAGTTTTACATTTAATTTTATAAATGTATATAGGGAAATTCTTACTAGTAGAAGATATTAATTATTTCCTAACTCCCTATACACTATAAGAGCTTACCTTAAGCTTACTTTTATAGCCCTATTAAGGTATATAAAAAACCTTTACTTTTTATACTTTCTTTAATCTTCTTACTTTCCCCTTTTTTTTTACTTTTCTTTCCTTACTACTATTTATATTTCTTTTATAGCTATGTATTATAATGCTATAGTTATCTACACTATTATTATAAAGTTTCCTTATTACTATTTATATACCCTTTACTCCCTTTCTTATAGGATTTTTATTCCTTAGCTATTTACTAAATCTATATACTTAAAGCTATTAACGCTATCTTTAATAATTACTATACTAGCGGCTAGTAGCAGCGTAAGTAGGCAATATTATAGTAAGAAGTATATAGTAATACCCTAGATTTTACCCCTATTTCTTATATTAAAGCCCTAATTAAGCTAAGCCCTTACTTATAGCTTTTAACTAAACTCCTTAAGTAATTAATAATAAAACTTAAAAATAGTATAGCTAGCTATAGTATTAACCTAGCTAACCTACTAGAACTTAATTTTAACCCTTACCTTTAAAATACTAATATCTTAACTAACTAGCTAAAGGAAGCTCCTACTACTTAAAATAATATATTCTCTATAAGTAATAGTAAGAATATAGGTATAGCTTATACTACCCTAACTATTACTATTCCTAATAATAATAAAGAGAGGCTTTTTAACTTAAAGAATATAGATTTTAATAAAAATAATAATAATACTAGTAATATTAAGAAAGAGGCCCTAGTAAGCCTAGGTTCTATAACTACTACTAATAAGGTAGCTAAATATATCTCTAATAGCTAAATATATTAATATCTATATTAATTTATAAGGGCTAATAGTAAAATATACATACTTTATAATAAAGTAAATAAATTTACCTTCCTATTTAAAGTTAATTTTAATAAGGACTATGCTAAATAGCGCTATTATAATAACTAGGCACTTAAGAAAAAGAATTAGAGCTTTATAAATACTATCTATATTTATAGCATAGAGTTTACTATAGCTAGCATTAAAATTAGCTATAATAAATTTAGTGTAAAAAAAAACAACCCTCTCTATAATTTATACCTAAAGGTTATAAATTACTATATTAATATCTTTAAAAGGCTTAATACCTAAAACTATAAAGCTATAGTAGCTACTATAAAAGGTAATAAGGCCTATACTAAAGGTAAATTAAAAATCCCTATTATTTATATAGCTTATAATACCCTATAAACCGCTATTTCTATTTAGGAGAATAGGGGTAGTTATAAAAACTACTTTTAAACCTACTAGCTTCCTTTTAAAGCTATTATTATTACTAAATATATAAGCAATACCTTTAGCTATTTAAATAGTACCCTTAGTAGCCTCCTAGTAACTATTAGTAAATTCTACCTTATAAAAATCTATAAGCTTAATACTAAAACTACTATTACTATATTTATATAGCTTACTAGTATATAAGAGAATATCCTTATTTATATTACTACTTTAGAAGTAGCTATAGAAGCCTTTAAGTTTATTATAATAAACTATAGAGAATAACTTAAAATATATTATACTAGCCTTAAGGGCCTTATAAAGATTTATAATATTATAAAAAATAAGGCTTTAGGGATAGTTAATACTAGAATTAAGGAAGCTACTAAAAATATACCTATAGTAAAAGGCATTAAAGATATAGAATCCTACCTTACTATATTAAAGAAGAGTAAAGCTACTATAGCTACCTTAATTTCTATTATTAAAAACTCTATTAAAATACTCTAAACTAAGGTAAAAACTATTAAAACCTTAGTAGCTACTGCTATATATACCCTAACTATATTAAAGGTAGATACCCTTAGAATAATAGCTTTAATAACTTTCTCTAAGTATAATAGAGAGAATTCCCTAACACCCTTATATTATATATATTCTATATACTATAAGCACTAACTACTTACTACTAAGGGGTAATTATTCTTTATTAGGTTAAAGGCTATGCTAAAAAAGGGTAATTTAAATAATCTCTTTAGTAGCTTATTTTAAGCTATTAAATATTTTTCTATATTTATTAGTTAGTAGCATTTTTTCTATAAAAGTTTAAGTGCTATTACTTAAAATACTATTAAGTTTAAGTATTTTAATATAGAGCACTTATTATAAAAGAAGAAGATTGAATAGAGTATAATATAGTTTAATAGGCTATATTAATTTTTATAATAACTATTACTATAAATATATAATCCCTATAGGATTCTACCTATACCTAGCTTATATTAAATATAAATATAGTGTATATATATTCTTAACCTAAGCTATATAAAAACTATATCTTAATAGATATAGAAAACCTCTTTAACACTAAAGCATGCCTTAGGTTATAAAAAACCTTAATATCTTAAGGCTACTATATTTATTTAGCTAGAGCTATAGCCTAGCTACCCTAGTATATACTAAATAGTATAAAAACTTACCTTACTATAACCCTCTTACTCTTTTTCTTATAATTAATAATATTATTTCTCTCTTACTATAGGTTGCTTTTACCTTTTTTTTTATTACTATCTTTAGCTTTCCTTATATACTACTATATATTTTACTATCTTTTTAGTAGTAGCTAGTTTTTCTTATATAAAACTATTACTTTCTATATAAAATATAAGTTTCCCTAAGCCTTATAACCTAAAACTAAAATAGCTAGCTATACTATACTAACTTTATTTTAAATAATTATATTAACTAAGGAGGAAATTACCTAGAATTATAAAAATGCCCTTTAATTTCTTACTAAACTAGGTAACTTATACTATAAAGCTTACTATAGTATAAATACTATAGATAGTGTTATTTAAATAAGGAAGCCCTTTATCTTTAAGCTATACTATATTATAACTACTAAAGACCTTATTAAAGGCAGTTTCTATAAAACCTTTTTACTTTATAAGCTCTATAGGCTGCACTATTTTCTACTAGCCGCTAGCTAGCTAGAGTTAAATATATCTTTTATTTAATATATAGTAAAACTTAGTATAAAGGCTTTTACTTAGCTTTTACTAAATATTATATTCTATATTAATAAAACCTTTACTAAGTAAAACCTTTAGGCTTATACTAAAAGTAGCATTAAAAATATATTAAACCTTAGAGATAAAATTATTCTTTCTTATAATAATAAGGCCTAGCTTTTTATTAACTTCTTTATTTACTTTATTAAAACCTATAATAATTTTAATGCTTAGTATAGAGCTCTTACCTACCTAGGGAAGGTAAGAGACTATAATAATACTTTTATAAGACACTGCTTATAGTAAAGTAATATATGCTATAAAGCCTACTATAAATATATTAAAAATACCTATAAACTTACTAAATATATTAGTATAATAATTATAGAAATAAAGAATAAGGTTTATACTAATTATTATTATTATTTAATACTCTAGTCAGGCTAAGCCCAATAGCTAGTACCTCTGCTACTAAAACTATATAGGAAAAACCCTAAAGTAGGGAGGAAAACCTATATATAACCATAATAGTATCCACTGCAGAGCTAGAGTGGCCCTACGCTAGTTCTAACTATATATAAATATGCACTACTAGCTAAACTTAACTAGCATTATAGGAGAGTATGTATTATAAAACTAGGATTAGTATAGGTTAGTAGAGGTATAGCAAAGTAGCGGATTACCCTTAGAAGTAGTTTATATATTATTTTAAGTTACTTTAGTAACTCTTATTAAGCATTATATTAGTCTCTTACTATTTCCTTTAGGCTACTACCTTTTTATTAAAAACCTTTTACTAGCTTCTATACCTTTATAGTATTAGCTATACTAGCTAGTAGTTAGCTATTAGTAAACTAATTACTAGCTAACTATTAGTTATATAAGGAAGAAAGAAATAATTATAAAAGCTACCCTTTTTTCTTTATTTTTAGCCTTTTCTTTTCTTTCTTTCTTCTTTATTAATTGCTTTTATTATAAGTATACCCCTAACCTTCTATTATAGTAGTGCTGCTATATTACTACTCCTTACTAACTATAAGGCTAATTAAAATACTATTTATAAATAAAATTATTACTTTAGGGGTAAGTGCTAACTCTAATCTAATATACTACTATTACTAACCTATAGTATAGCTAGGCTAGCTTAAGAACTAGCTCTATAAGGCTTACTTAATATAAGCTAAAAATATTAATAAATAGTGCTATTATACTAAAGGTTAGAACTTCTTTAATACCTATACTATTACTATCTTTAATTTATATAAGTATTAGTAGTATATACTTTAAGTATATAAAAGCTAAAAAAACTTATTTAAAAGTAAGTATTCTATATATTATTTATATTAATAGTAAGTTAGTAGCTAATTAATACTATAGTTAAACTAAAATATTACTTTATATTAAAAGACTATTAAGTAAGTAATAAATATATAAGACCTCTATACCTTTAGGGAGCTTATTAATATAAGTTTATAGTAGTGTTATTATAGTGCTATTATAATATTAGTATAGTACTAACCTAAAGATAGGCTAGGGAGTATAATACTATTTAAAAAAAGGCATAATAACTTATAAAGAAGGCAGGGGCAGCCACTATAGTAATAATATAGTTACCTAGTAGTGCTATAGTAGTCTTAGCCTTAACTTTAGTTAAAGGTAAGATATTACTATAGGCCTACTGCATTACTAATATACTAAAGAAGCATAATAATCTTTTATAGGAGATTTATAAGCTTAGCTTAGTTATAGTATAGGGCTGTATTAAAAAGAAGGGAAAGGAGGAGATAGTAGAGAATAAAGGGGAGGGGGAGGGGAAGGTTAGTAGAAAGGCTAAGGAGAAGTAGGGCTAGGGCTAGCGTAAGCGTATTATATCTATAATTTTTTACTACTATTTATTATTTATTATTTAATATAATTTATATATTAAACTATTCTATACTAACTATAATACCTCTATAGCTTTCTACCACTCCTGCCTTTATACTATACTAGGTACCCTACTATACTAAGTCTTTAATATCCTTAGTTTATTATTATTATAAAATATATATAAGCCTAAACTAAGGGATATGCCTAGTTAAAATAAGCTATTTTATAAGTATAGTAGCTAGTTTATTCTTTTTAAGGGCCTCCTTAACCTTATATTAATTATATACTAGTAGCATGCCTATATTTATAGGGTAAAGGTAATTAAAGTTTTTATAAAAGAGTAAGATATAATAATAGTCTTTATTATTAGTTTAGCAGTTATATATTAGTAAATCTACCTTAGAAATGCAGTAGTTATAAAGAAAGGCATTAAGCCTAATTTATTCTATATATATTTAAATAAGTGCTATAGATTTATACTTAGTAAGGCTAGAGTAAATATAAACTATTTTAGTAGTAAAGGTAAAGTTAGGATAAAGCTTTACTACTATATATTTAACCTAGGTCTAGCATACTTATATAGTAGTCCTTTCCCTATACTAGCAGTCTTTCTACTTTAGAGTAAGCGCCTTAGCTAGAGATAGTTTAAAGAAATAATTATAAGGCTAATTTAGAAATAGTGTATAGTTTAGGTAGTTATTAGGATTTAAAGGGCATCTATACCTTTAGTATACTAGTCTTTAATAGAGTTAAGCTACTACTATAGTGTAGGTATTTTAAATTTAGTTAGCTATACTATTAGCCTTAATTTAATAATAAAAGTAAAGTAAGTAGTAGTTAAGGTAGAGGTTAATTAAAGCTATTACTAACTTAGTTTTAATAAGGGCCTATAGTATAGCCTTAAAGGCCTTAGTAACTATCCTTAAGCACTTAGTTTACTTAAAAATAAATGCCTTAGCTATCCCCCTTACCTTACTGCTAATTACTATAGGGGTATAGTATAATCCTATACTATAAGTAATAATACTCTAAATTACTTATATATATAATAAGTATATATCTTATAGTAAGCAACCCTATATTAATACTACTAGTAATATAAGTATAAACTACTACTATATTAATTTTAACTTAACCTAGCTTTAGTATACCTTTTATTATAGTTTTTAGTAAATCTAGACCCTTAGAAAGTAGGTGGATTAGACTAGCTATATTATATTAATACTAAGTTAGACTAGAGTTATAACTATAGTATAGCATTTTATAAAGTATATAAGTTTACTCTTTCTTAAGTTAAATTTAAGGCCTAATTCTTAAGACTAATCTTAGTAAATTACCTATATAGCCTTAAGGCAGTTCTATATCTCTTTTACTATATAATTATATACTAAAATATTTATATTATTAGAAAAGCTTATTACTAATATAGACTATATAGCTTAGAGTTTAGTATATAATAGTATAATATAGAGTAAAAAAAGAATAGGTAAAATAAAGGACCCCTATAATACCCCTATAGTAATAAATAAGGGGCTTATTATTTCTTTATTAAAAAAGAGGTAAGTAGTATGCCTAGCAGTAAAGGAGTAGGTTTATATTATAATTTAGGTAGGAATATTAATAGTAATAAGGGTATAAGTAAGTTATTTATAGTAAATAGTGTTAAAGGCTGCTAATATATTTAGCTATAGTAGTAATATAATACTACTATAATGCTATACTATATATATAGATTTTATTAATATACTTAATATAACTTTTATAAACTAATTCACCCTATTACTTATTTATAGGTTAGGTAGTGCTCTACCTAATTTAGCTATAAGGGTAAGCTAACTTACTACTACTACTTTTATAACCTTACTAACTATACTAAAAAGTAAGATTAAATGCTAGGCCCCTACTCTTTACTACTCTATTAAGGTTTTGCTTAGTTTATAAAAAATAATAACTTTTACTTACTAAAATAAAGCTAGGTAGTAACTAATATAGTAGTATATATTTAGTAAGTAAGTAAGGGTTTATACTAATAGCTTACTATAGACTTTAAGGTAGCTTATTAGAAGTTTATTAAGTTTAGGTGCTTTTTAGCTAAATAGGCTCTTTATAATACTATAAATCTTATTAGTATTAAATTAGTCTTTAGTTAGAAATATAGTAGTATTAAGGTAGCTATTTAGATTACTTAGTATATTATTAAGTTAGGCTTAGAAAGAAAGAAAGAAACACTTAGCTAGGGCAGTAGCTTTCTCTTAATATATCTTAATAATTATAATATTTATGCCTTTACCCTATAGAAAAGTAGGAATTTATTACTATTTTAGTAGTAAGCTACTATAAAGCTATGCTTATTATTTAAGCTTTTAAAGGTTTTTATATTAGGTAGTTATAGCCTTAACTACTATACACTAGGCACTGCACTATTTATTATAAATAACTTAATTCTATATCTATACTATATTAATTATATACTACTAGTTCTTTTTAGTATAAAATGCTCTTTACTATTAAAGTGCCCTTTTAGCATTTTAAGTTACTTCTTTAATATATTAGTTTTACTATAAATTTAGCTTAAAACTATTTTAAGGTTCCCTTAAAACTATTATATTTATAATAAACTAAAGTTTAGCTATTAATTATTTTATAAAGTAGTTAATCTCCTTTAGTAATTAAAGTTAAGGCTT
>SRPU01001308.1:0-10028 GCA_018360185.1 Claviceps lovelessii
TTTTTTTTTTTTTTTTTTTTTTTTTTTTTTTTTTTTTTTTTTTTTTTTTTTTTTTTTTTTTTTTTTTTTTTTTTTTTTTTTTATTTTTTTTTTTTTTATTCTTTTTTTATTCTTTTTTTTTATTCTCTTTTCTACTTCTTATCCTCTTTTTTTCTTCCCTTGTTAGCCTCCAACAGTAAAAGTCTGGTACCCCTCATTTATTTCGCGCACTGGTCCCACACACTAAAACCCGCCCGCGGGTACCTGCAAGTGGAGGCAACCCGCGCGGAGACCAGACCAGACCAGCCCAGCCCAGACTCAAGCTGCAAGGGGCGGTCCGCTCGCCACCCGCCGCCCGCCACCCGCCACCCGCCGCCCGCCGACACGGCACACATGATCGTGATGCGCAGACAACATGTTTTCGAACTGGGGCCGTGTGCCAAGGTCTACGGGTAAGGAACTGTTCTTGCCAATGGCCGTGGTTGCTCATTCATGAGGTGGACACTGGAGAAGTCACAGACAAAGTAGGCTTCAAGCGTCAAGTCGCGTCTGGTCCAGTCTACCAACGCCACATCACGGAAAAGATCAAACCATGCAAAACACATCATACTTTTTTTTTTTCGGTGAATCTATTCTAGAAACTCGACCCTTCTTGCAGAAACATGCCCCTTTTCACAACAGAATTTCCAATTCAATCAAGATACGATACTTCCCACCTTGTGCAAGCCCGCAAGCCCGCAAGCTCACAAGTCTCCTCCCCTCTGCTCATCTTTTCTCGTCCTTCACTGCAACGCTTGAAAAAGAAAAAAAAAAAAACGTTGGGTATCTCTGAGATAAGGAAATATTGTACCCCTTGCTCCAGGTCCCCTGCGCGAGTGTTCAGCAATAGCTGGTAGGTGGTACAGGTCGCCCATCCGATATCTTTGACGATCCGAAATAAAATAAAAACATGAAACCAGGATCAAAAGTTGTGGTGTCCAGATTAAAAATAGTTAGAAGGAAAACAAACAGAAAAAGAAACAAAAAGAAAACAAACCAAAACAAGGAAAAACAAAGAAAACCTAAAACAAAGAAAAGGTAATTCCAACCGCGCAGAGTTTGGCCGCGTATCCGTTCCATTCTTCTTTCCAGGAAATAGAAAGAAGGCGGGTCCAAAGGGTCCAAGGGGTCCGCGTGGCTCAAAGGTCAATATAATATAATGTACATCATCTAGCCAAGTCCATGTCCAATTCCGGGAATAAAACGATGAAACAAAAACCAGGGACGCATCCAGGAAGGAGGTACTATAGCCGCCGCGCCGACTTGTCTCGATTCGTGGCCAGGATAAATAGGCTACAGCAAGGAAAATGGTAAAGGTTGGGGGGGGGGACCTCCGATGGAACGGTCCCAAAAAGCAGCCATGCATGACATGGGCTGGGCATAAAAAAGTAAGAAGAAAAAAGCCATTCCACCCATGGGAAAACGGGGGGTGGGGATTCGGGGTCGTTCATCAAGCATAAGGATTTCGAACGATTTCATCGCAGTTAGCGTCAAATCGAAGATTGAAAAGCCTCATATTTTGCATGAATTCCTCCGTCTTGTCCAACATCCTTTCGCGTCCAAAAAGGGTTTCGACAAATTCGACGCCTGACGTCTCGCCCAGTTCGAATTCGGTACCTTCGTCGTTGGCGGCTTTGAGCATGGGCAACTCGCAGGCCCTCAAAAGTCTGCGAAGCCTCCTCCTAAGACGTCCGCCGCCCGTGATGAAATCCTGGATGGTCTCCTTGCTGTCCGGATTGCGAACAATGCCGACAACGTCTTCGGCACGCTTCATGTTTCCTGCCCACTTGATCAGGATGAGCCACAGGTCACCGGCCATGTCCGCGATTGGGCTGTGCGCACGATGGGCAAAGACGGTCCAGTCAAAGATCCATTTGCCCAAGCTGTCAGCGTCAAACACACTGCCCAGTAAGAGGATCGGCTCCTCGGTTGGGTCCCAGTGCTTGAGCTTGTATCCGGCGGGAATCGCATGTTTCGCGGCGTCGGCTTCGGTCGCCCTGGCACGCGTTGGTGCCGGCTTCGGGCGGTGGGTAGACGCGGCGGGCCGCACTGTCGACGGACGCTGGGGAACCGAAGCCGAGGCTCGACGCGCATGGCCGTGGCTCGTGGGCGGTCGGGTTTGCGGTGGGAAGGGCTGTCGAGGAGGCAAGTCGTGTGGCGGGGCACGCGCATGGGCGGCGGCGGCGTAGTACGGCGAGGCACGCGCATAGGCAGCGGCGGCGTTGTATGGCGAGGCACGCGCATAGGCAGCGGCAGCGTTGTATGGAGAGCTCTGCGGATGAGCACCCTGATTAGTGTACCGACCCCCCTCGTCCATCGAAGCATGTGCGACATGGCGATTTCTGAAATGCGACTGAGCAGGCAGCACATAGGTGCGACCCAGCGCCTCAATCGTCTCATCCTCGTCGGATTCTCCAAAGGGAGTAGCAGCCCAAACATTGGTATACGACGGTCGGCGGTCGCGCTTGGCATAGGTCGGATACGGAGCCGAGGTCCGGCGCGACGACGGGAAATGTTTGGCACTCACATCTACCGTGCAATAGTCTCCGACGCTATTGTATCTTGGGGACTCCAAGTGCGTCCTGGGCGCCAGACCACTATGCAGGGAAAAACTGTTGGCCCTCGTGTGAGCAGCGCGTGTCGCAGGCCGTCGCGGAGTCGACGGGTCAAACCAAATCGGCTGCGGAGGCAGTGGGGGCATGGCAAAAGCCGTTCCAGAATAATAATCCCATTCGTAGTACGGAGCCGACCCTGGTGTTCGTGGTGGTGGATAGTTCATGATGATGCTGTATGGGAACCTGCTGTGTCCTGTTGACACGCAAGTGAGCTATAGAATCTCCTCGTGGCTGATCCTGGCACGTGGTGGCTGACACAGTCACAGTCAGCGGCGTTTTTTTTTAGGAAGGAGGAAGATGTATTGCGTGATGTCGTGGTGTTTCTCGTCTTGTGTCGACGATACACGATCTTGTCAATGCGGCTTCTTTCTGTGCAAGATTTGTCTTGTCGTCTGGCTCTGAAGCGTTTTGTATTCGAGACAGATGGTGTAGAAATTGGTGGACGTCGGGCACGTCACCTCGGTATGTGGTCGGAAGAGTAAGGGTTGGAAAATTGTCCTGCTGCTGCAAACATGACCGGGACGGGATTTGCAACGGTGGGATTCCTCGAGGAGGAGGATTATATAGGTAGCCAAAGTCGTGGGAGACCCTGGCAAGTGGTGATTGTTCGCGGAAGAGGCTGACTCGGTTGGCCAGCGACTTGTCTGATCAGTGGAGAGCGGGTAGTGAATGACAGACCCGGGCCCGCAAAGACGTCGCAAAAAGGTTGTGAGTAGGTTCCTTGTGGTGGATGGTGGATGGTGGATGGTGTTTGTTGGCAGATGCCAAAGTCCTGAGAGATCAAGAAGAAGAGGAGAAGCGAACAGGTGTGGGTGGGGTTGGAAGCCGTAGATATACCTGACCGGAATATTGGGGCTGGGTGGCCAGCAGGCTGGAAGTATAGTGCTGGCTGGGCTGGGCATTTCGCAAGTAACACCGACCGCCAGCCGGCCGGTCCTGGCCCGCTCGAGTTGAACCAGACACGAAATGTTCAGACCATGAAGTGACAAACAGGGGGGTGTGCAGGGGGGCGAGGCTGGCCGAACAGGCATGTGCGACAGGGCCTCGGGGGGGGGGGGGGTGAAGCCTGCTGTACCAACTGGCGACGGAGCAAGCCATTCTGAGGGGAGGGGTGCGGCTGTAGAAAGACATGGACACAGTGCCGTCTGGTCTGGTCTGGTCTGGTCTCAACGGGGTCAGCGGTCTCAATGGGATGGCGGCGGTGTGGCAGCACTGAGCGAGTCAACGTGCCGGTCACAGTGCAGTCGTGAGCCGCGACACCAGCCACCAGCCACCAGCCAGTGTCAAGTTTCAACATTGAACACCACCAGACCATAGACGCAGACTGAACAGTCGAGAGTCGAGACGGATTGATGCGTCATTCATGGGCTGCCTGCGTACCGAACCCATGCCGGTGTTGCCAGCTTCAAGGGCATTCCAAGGGTAGATGACTAATGCCAACATGAATCAACGATGGATTAAAAATTGGATGGGCACGAAAGCGCTGGAAGCTTCAGGCGCAATACCCACAGTGCGAGAATACGCGCCGACACCACGTCGAAAACGTCCATGTTGACTCCAAATCGTCTTTCCATCCAGCCTCTTTGCCTCCCCCCCCCTTTGCGACTACACCGTTGGCGCTTACGCAGCAATCTGCTCTCGCCCGACGAGTATCTGGGTTATCTCACGATGAGCGGGATCAAAGGGCGCAGCCCCCGAGTCGCTGAGTCAAGAGACTCTCACACAGCCTGATGGCGTGTGTCGAAGGATCAGATTTCCCATACGGCACCAACGACACATCAGATGCAAGAGAGGAGGGCAAAATTCCACACAACACTGCCTCGTGTTCGAGAGTTTGCCCAGAGGACAAGTCGGTGGTTTCACAGGCTCGTTTTGCCCGTTTTGCCCGTTTTGCCCGTTTTGCCCATATACTGCATGTATGCCCCTCGGCTGGCCGGTTGGTTGTTGTTGGTTGGAGGGTGGTTGGTTGGTTAGTTGGTGATTGGTTTTGTTTGTTTCTACATATTGCATTGCATGTACATATACATGCATACATGCTTGTCTGTGACATGCTCATTTGCTGCGGCACTGCTATCTTCGAGTCCCTGCCGTCTCCTTTATATTGATCGAAACATTGTAGCCTTGTTGCACGACTTTCCATCCTCGCATCTGCCGTCCTGATATAAATACATACTGCATACATATCTGCCCCTGGGACGCCTGCCTTGCCCTGCCCTAAAACCCGCCACCGCACCCCCCGACAGGGCGGCCAGATGTAATTTGCCGAGACACACAGTGTAAGCACGGGAAACCATGTTTTTTTTTTTTTTTCTTTTTTTTTTTGAATAAACTAGCGAAATGACTTGCCATGCACACCCATCTCTCCTCCAACCTCCTCCATCCTCCCATGGCAAGACACAAACGCCGCGAATTGTCATGAAAAAGATGGACAATGCTCCCTCCCTAGCTAACGTGAACACAAGCCTTGTGAGCCGCCCCGTGAGCCGCTTATGTCGCAGCAGGTCGCCCCGATGCCATGAGCCAGGGTGACATGAGGCTTGTTCGAGGCGTGTACGTACGCATGACGGCTGTTCTCAATCGTGAACAAGCCGACGCAGCAATCGTCAAACAGACCTCATGTATGTCAGTCATTGAGCAGCCTCGACATATGGAAACCTGGTCCTGGTTTGGCGGTATGGTCGAGGACCACTGCATGTGCACAAGTGTGTCGTGCGTTTGGCAAGGCGCAGCTTGTGTGAATGGGTTGTCGTCGTTTATTCAATGTTTTAATCAGACGCGTCCGTCCAGAAGCAAGCCAATGGTAAATACGACCTTCCCGACGTACAGTCCACATGTGCGTACCGGCCTGGTGCCTACCTTCTGGATGTTGTCAATCGCGATTCTCTGGATTGGCTCGCTCAGAATTGCAATTGCATTGGCATCTGTAACGATGATGGCTTTGCAAGGCAGACCTGTAGTGGATGTGCATAATACGCACAAACTGTGAAAGTTGGAACCTTGGCAGGTGTCGATGGACGATGGCCGAAGGGAGTGCCAGCCAATTGCGCAACAGCACTGTGTGCAATGTGTGCATGGTCATGACATGACCGACCGCACCTGCCTAACTTTGTCAAGCTGATGCATCTCCTGGACTTCATAATCATGATGGACCAAAACGTACAATCGTTGCGCCGGCAAAGTTTCTTGCTCCATTGCCGAGCCCGCTTAATGAAGCAAAACCCATCTTGTCTCGTTTCTTTTGCAATGTCTTGGGGCTGGCAGCGTCGTCCAGCAGGGCTCCGTGGAATGCTCACCTCGTCTGGGACAATAGGTATCATCTAAATGATGTCAACCTATTCACTGTCTCACTGTACTGGCGCCTTTCGGCAGCCCGCAGAGTTTCAAGTTTTTTTTTTTTTTCTGTGCGTTTGTCAACTTCACAATCCAACATTCATGGTATTCTGCCACGGCTAAAATTGATTTTGCTTACTCGCTCTGGTTCGTCCAGTAGGTTAGTTCGTCCGCTGAGCTGGGCTCGATTTTCTAGCCAACAAGAAGACTGCAATACGGTGACGCTGCGGTGCACAACAAAGCATGCCATGCGCGCATTCGTGGACCAGATTCAAGCAGATTCGGCAGAGTCTCTCTGACTGGGGCTAGTCTGACCACAATGTGTTCACCCTTTGTACGGGGACGGACGGCGTCGTCGTTTACAAACAAGACTGCATATTTCCGCTTGGATTGCACGACAAATTCCGTATCTACAACAACAACAACAACAATCACAATCACAACAACCACAACAACCACAACCTGGTCTTTCTTCATCTACCCGGGCACTTCAGGTGTCAGGCGTTGCCATCTTCGTTCAGGCTCGAGGCTCCACCAGATGCAGCATCACATTTAACCTAAAGACGACAACATTGGACCCAGACGACGGTTCCACCACGACGGAAAGCTACTGTAGACGCAACGTCCCGTTCCATACTCACTCCACTGCAGCTGCCGCTGTGTGCCGCTGTGGAGTCTCGGCGGTGGCTGTTTGTCATGACCAGTTTTGATGCATTATTACGAGAGATACGGGCCCGAGGACAACTTTGCTGCATGACCAGTACGCTGTTTATAGACCTGGTCTCATTGGCGGAATGAACTACGAATACGATTTGTTTGCACACCCCGTCGGGGATTTCGGTATTGGCACCCGGAGCGTACAAACACCTTTCTCTGCCTTTCTTCGAGGCCAATGCCAGTTCCGACTCCCGACGGTGGGTCGAAGTGCCTGACCTGAACGCTGTGCCCTTTGGCTCTATCCACAGCGACTCGGACGCCACTCGGCAACACGAGAGGGAGAGAGAGAGAGAAAACAAGTCCTCAAGCTCTTTTCCGACTCTCCGCGCTGATATTGTTACGAGCAAAGGAGTTTCTGCGAAATAGCGATTGTTTCATGACAGGGGGTTTTGCTGCGACCGATAGCACTTTTGAGTCCGGCTTTTCGATGTCCTATCTGGCCCTTTGGGCATCATCGCCCAACGAAAAAAGGCTCCGAGTTGTCCTGTCCTGTATTGATGTCCAAAGGCGCCTTTGCCATCAAATCAAGCAATGCGCTACTGGACAACCCATTTTTGATTGGCACAAAAGCTCACCACGTCGCAAGAGGTGCTGAGGGCGCGCTCCTCTTCAGATTGCCACCCCTGTCCCCAAGGCAGCTGCCAGCCAATGATAATGGCCGTTGGACTGCTTCACTCAACGACAACAGCCGACTGCAGTGTTCGCCTGGAAATAGGCACTTCTCGTTCTGGGGTCTCAGCATCTCGTCAGATGCGGGTTCTGACCGACTATTCTTGCAGAGTCGTTGGCCCGGTTGCTCGACTTTGCCGGACATGGGATGGACGCGTAGTCCTCCCTGAAAATGGTGCAAGAAAGATGGGTGCACATATACTACATATGGATTTGCATCGGCGCTCGGCTCACAGGAATCCTGATGCTAGCCCTAACCATCCACGATTGCCTGAGCTTGGCATTTCCACATGCGCCATATCAAGGTCCCAGCCGTGGCATGGCATGGCGCACGCACGCACGGCACAAATGACATCCTTCGCTTGCCGTGCCGTATGCAAGCCCTCTAACTTTTTGCCCTGTTCTAGAGCGTAATGTCTAGGAAGATGTCACAAAAAAAAAACAAAAAGGCGATAGTGAGGAGCGTGGGCGAGTGTGCGAGTGTGCGAGTGTGGGGGGGGATTGAGTGCTGATTCCCTTGAGTGCCCAAGCCGACAAAGTCTGGCACTTGCTGCTCTCAGTCCTCTGATGAGCGGCTTTTGGGTTCAAGTCGCCCGTCTATTCAGTCAGCCTCATCTGAACGGCTCGACTGTACATATACATACATATGTACAATACATGTATGTACATGTAGCATTTTGTAGCACCTCGGGAACGACGTTCTGGCGACGCTTTTAGCGAATCGTGTGCTGCGACGGGAGCAACACGACCAAGTTACTCGCCGTAGACGTGCGCATACATGTACAGCGACGAGCCCGGAGATCTGGATCGTACCCGTATCGCCTCAGCCACGTACAAATTCAAGTACAAATTTGTGTACGTATGTACATGAGCTGTCGTGTCTAATAAAGCTGCGTCTGTGGACCTGGACACTTACATACATATGTATGTATGTTGTATGCAGTTGCGCGCGCGCAACTTACGGATGAGACATACGGGATAATTCATGTTCTACTGCTTGTCCAAAAACGGGTTTCATATTTCGGGTACTCAGTTGCTGGGTGCTGCTATCAAGGTGCGTGAGTGAGCAAGACCCATGGTCGCATCGTCGCCGTCCTAGAGACTGGCGCACAACACCAGGCCCAGAACCTCCTCTCCGGTTCCAGCAGCTGCAGCTCTCGATGCCTTACGACACTGCACAAGTACCCAGTCGACCCCCTCCCGGCTCAGGCATTGTGTGTCGATGGAAAGAAGGGTTGCCTGGTTGCGGCCAGACACAGGATATGTGAGATGTGTGGTATGTGTGCGTCGGGTTGTGCTGGTTTCTGTTTGATTGATGAATTTGACAGCCTCATTTTCTGACAACGTGGACGTTCACAATCCGGGCTGAGTATGGCAGATGAGCCTGATGAATCAATCAATACGGATGTTTTGTTGTTGCTCCAGCATCATGGAGCATGGATGTTTTGATATGAGTGGGTCGTGCGTTTCTTTTTCTTCTTCTTTTTTTTCCCCCCTTGTCGGAAAATTTGACATTTGTGTGCGATTCCACAGTCGAGCGGTCTCCTGCAAGCCCTACACACTGGACAGGCTTCATTCATTTGGGAGCGACAAGCTCATTGCGGCCCTTGTCTCTGAGCATGTCTTCATGTCGGCCGTGGGACCGTAAGCCATGAGCCCTTCACCTCTGTCCGCCGATCGGGAAAAAGAAGCGCTACTTCTGTTCATTTTGTTCGAAACTTCTTTTTTTCCGGTGGCTAATTTGGGGGCCGAGTCCCGACCGACTAAGCGACCGCCCCAGCCACGGCGCCACGTGGGAAAGGACGGACGGGCACATTGCCCCTG
This sequence comes from Claviceps lovelessii, assembly GCA_018360185.1. Lineage (NCBI taxonomy): Eukaryota > Fungi > Ascomycota > Sordariomycetes > Hypocreales > Clavicipitaceae > Claviceps > Claviceps lovelessii. The sequence continues at coordinate 9,174 of SRPU01001308.1, forward strand.
TGGCGATGCCCTTGATGACTCAGGGTCCAGGGTCGGGCACGGTGCCCTGGCCCATTTCGCCTCACGTGATGGGTCCAAATCGCCGGGGCGCTCCCCCTGGCGGCGATGCGAGCTCCACTCCCATCTCGATGGGCGGATGCAAATTGGGCGGATGCAAATCCCGTCCTGCCCTCGACTCCTGGCTTTCCGTCATCACGCCGCCCTCGAGGGCTTTTGCGGCTTGTCCGTGTGACATGCTGCATTTGGCTTGCCGCCCTCAGCTCAGGGGGCGCGCGCGCAGCTCAGCCTCTATTCGGAATGTCTGGAGTTGTGGGATTCTGGAATGCGGAATGCGCAACGACTGCAGAACGCGGAATACGCAAATGCGCAATGCCTCAACAGCCACAGCCAGGCACAGCACCGTCACACGCGTTTCCTTGTACACATTTGCTTTGGCCCTGAGCCTGCGCGTTTGTTCACGAGGCAGCCGGAGAGCGCGAATCGTCTTTCCAGAAGCGCACATGTTTCGCGCTTCCAGCCAGGTCTCTTTTGCTATGACGGGGAGGCAGATGACCTAGCCGACGTGCCGTGAGTCATAAAAAAAGACGCGTCACGATGCATCATCCAGTCAGAAATGAACAATGAATGAACCTTACCTTTCCCTCTTTCTCCAGCACTCGGCGCGTGTCCAGATACCGATTCCATTGGGCGAGTACGGAGAGACTGCTGCGGGCAGGACTGATGATTACATCATGCAGGTACCTTTTCTTTTTTTTTTTTTGTCCGTGGACCGGGACGGTAGCATAAACGCCCCATCGAGCAGTCCTGGTTGTATAAAAAAAAAAAAAAAAAAAAAAAAAAAAAAAAAAAAAAAAC
>SRPU01001309.1:0-10027 GCA_018360185.1 Claviceps lovelessii
AAAAAAAAGGAGAGAATAAAACAAAACCATTAACCATTAACCGACTTTGGCAGATACCAAGATATTCACTTGATAGGACCTGATTCGGCTGCCCATAAGAAAAAGTACAAAATGTCCCAAGGCTGTCGCCTGACGCTTTTGCGACGCACCCTCCGGGCGAATGCCGAAATTGCGTCAATGGTGCGCTCGCTCAAGGTCCCAGTTCCGGAAACGGTGAATCCTTCTTCATCATCATCGTCGTCATCGTCGTCATCATCGTTTCTCAAAGGCCAGGCTTTGCTGGAGCAGTACGAGAACCAAGTTGCCTCCGTCGTCATGGCATGCCCGAATCTCGAGCGACTGTCGGGGCCCATCTGTGCTTACAACCACTCGTTTAAACGAATCTTTCACGCTCTCGCGACAAGAAAGAATCTGAAAGACATGCATTGGCTGCTTGATGCCGCGGGAGCGTTGCCTGCCGCTCAACTGCCGCAAGCTGCCACATCCGTTCTCACCAAGCACAATCCTTTACTATCCAACCAGAGCCAGAGCCAGAGCCGGGACCAGGACCAGGACCAGAATCAGCTCCAGAGCCGGCTGCTACCTCATGAGGAGATTGCCTTTCTGGAACAGCACACGGCATGGACCAGACTGACCAGCCTGTCTGTCCAGTGCCTGCCCGGGGCCGTTCTCGCGCCGCAGACACTACTCGCGAGAACCATGGCACGGCTCCCGTCCCTGCAGCACCTTCACCTGCACGACCTGGCACCCAGTGCCTTTGACGACTCCAACCTCGTTGATTTGCCTCCGCTGAAGACCTTGACCTTATCCCACATCTCCGGCATCTCGTCCAATGGCATCTCGGCATTTGCCACGCGCCCAAACAGCCGGCCTCTGCGCAAACTCGTCCTCCGCCACACGCCACTCACCTCGCTGCCGGCCCTGGCGCGCATCTTGTCCAACCTCATGTCGCTGACCAGCTTGTCCTTGGTCCAGTCGTTCCCCCCGCTGATGCCCGACTCCGATTCCTTCGTCCTGTGGATGATGCCGTACCTGGCCTCCTCCAGTGTCAGCAAGCTGCACTGGGACATCACGAGCCACCCGGACAGTGTCAACGCAGCCGACGACATCCTCGCGAAAAGCATCGCCGCCGGCGGGTTCCCGGCCCTCAGCGTCCTCCGGACACCCAACGATCCCGAAGGCGTATTCCAGCAGCTGTGCCGTCCCGTCGCCAGGGTGGCTCTGCCCGCCGACCGATTCCGACGCCGAGGCATGTCCGTCTCTGAGCGGGAAATCACGCCCTTCTCATCTTCGACTTCGACTTCGTCCTCGCCGTCGTCCTCGTCCTCGCCGTCGTCCTCGCCTTCGCCTTCGCCCTCGCCCTCATCCTTCTCCTCGCCCGCCAATTTCCTCGTCAAGTCGTCCACCACGAGCTCCCTCCCCGCCATCATGAACCCCCGCTCCCACACCAGCCTCGTCACAGCCCGTCTAGCCGCCCAGGCCCGGCTCGACCGCGCTCGCGACGCCCATCACCATTTCCAAGTCAACGTCACAGACGAGCAGGGTCACGTCGTCGAGACGTTCGGCCTGGCCGGCTACATTGGCACCCTGGGCAGCAAAATCGACTACCATCTGCTCCCTGACCCGGGCTCGACGGACGAGCAGGGCGGACTCGTGGACGTGCCTGCCCTGCGCGCCAGCAACGGCGAATATCTCCACGGGGCCCAAGGCTGCACGGGATCCTGGAACCGACGCGAGGGGGCGGTGGCGGACAAGAAGGAAAAGGAGCGGTGGTGGCATACGGAAAGGGGACGATGGAGCAGGATTCATTTATAGGTTTGTGACGTAAATATGCTGTCTTTTTTTTATCTCTCACTCCAGCTCTTCCGTTTTTATTTTTTTAAATTTCTTTCTCTTTATTTTATTTTTTTCTTTCCTTTTTTTCTCTCTTTTCTTACCTTTTTTTCCTTTGTCTCGTTTTTTTCCGCAAAGGAGGAAATAGAAGGAGTATGCTGCATGCTCCAACATTCTATTGTATGCAACATTACCCTGTTTGTATCTTGTATAATACACCCCTGGGCTTTACATTCATTCTTTTCCGGCCTTTCTTATTTCTGTTTAGACCATGCATTGTATATTCTTGCACGGGTACACCATTATCATGTGTTGGTCATAGTCGAGCTATATCCGGAGTAAATATCAATAAATATATTTAGTTGTCAAAGTTTTGCACTTGCTCATCAAGCAACCTAAGGAGGAGCATAGCTTTTTGCTGTATATCTGGTATATAGCGCTATCATATAGACTCTTATCATCTTTAAATATAATAAGCTACTTAAAGAAATACTCCTTAGAGACGAGTTGATAGAAACCGAATGCATATAATACCCATTGCAGGACCGATGTGGTGTAAAGACCTTGGGCTTCAATGGAGGCCGGGTGGCTGGCTTATAGCAGCGCTCTCTAAAAAGAAAATACAATACTAGCTGAGGAGAAGCTGATGGAAAGGGTAAAACCAGCCAGGAAAGAAGTTGACGGGGAAGAGGAAAAAATAGCTGGCAAAGAAGCTTATAAAAAGAGGGGGGGGATAGTATGCAAAGAAGCTTATAAACGGAAGAAACGATAGCTAGCAAAGAAGGTCACGAAAAGAAGGAAAACAATATCTTGTAAAGAAAAAAACAGGTAATGAAGAAGCTAACAAAAAGAGGGGGGGGGAAGATTGTAAAGAAAGAACAGCTAATGAAGAAGATAATACAAAGAGGAAATAAAACAGCTTGTGAAGAACAAACAGCCGGTTAAGAGGGCAATTAAAAAGGGAACAAACAAACATATCAATAGAACGGGATTTATTTCAGCGTAAGGAGTCCGATGCTTTGCCTGCGTCTATAATGGCTGATGAACTCGGGCAGCCATAAGGATCTGGTACGTACGGTGGGTCGTGGGAATATGGTTCCGAAACGTCTTGCGCCAGAGAAATGTTCTCTGGAATTAAATTCGAGGAAGATGATATTTTAGTTGGATATTCGAGAGATGTTGATACCGAGGTAGTTGACATTCGTACAGCGAACTGTTCATCAATCTCTGAACCCACTACATATACTGAGTCGCGATAACTAGACCCAACGGTATCTAGAAGTCACAAGCACTAAGCAGTATGGTGCCCGCCGGCCTCACGGATAAATGCGATTCAAAAAGTACAGAACATCTAGTTGTTTATTCGGAGAGAAGCACAGCTTGGCAACTAGTTGATAAAAACGCAACAGTTTAGCGCATTGTGGTTATATAAGTCTTTGTATGTACAAATGGTGGAGGGGTGTGGGAGAAGGCTTGTGACAGCGATGTAGCAAGACTACGAGCGGCCGGCAGAGATAAATGGCGTATGGAGAAGAAGCTAACAAAAGAGAGAAAAACGGCTTGCAAAGAAGCTTATCAAAGGAGGCAGGACAAAAGATGACAGCTTCCTAAGAAGAAGCTAACGAAAAGTAGAGGGAAAACAGCTAAGAAGCTCATAAGAAAATGAAACCAGCCACGGAAAAGGACAAAGAACAGCTTCTGAGGAAGCTAATAAAATTGGGGGGGCAACAGCTTACGACTAAGCTGGTAAAAGAGGAAGAAGCAGCTTACGGAGAAGCTAATGACAGAGAGGGAACAGCTTATAAGGAAGAAGCTAGCTAGGTTTAGGCAAGAATACTCTCTGCAGCTAGGATAAGAAGACGTTTAGCTAGTATAGAGCTTAGTATATAACGCTAGGGACTATATATTAAGAACTTAATTACGTAGCTAAGTGAATTCGCTCTATTTAGGCCTTTTTGATATACTTTAATGTTTATAACTTTATTTATCGAAATTGCTTTCGTTTACCTGAAGGAGTCTTAGGCTCTGACTGCGTCTTTAATGCTAATACATTTAAGTAGCCATAAGGATCTTGTATAACTGAAGGGATCCTTCACAATGCCTGTAGGCTTTTCCTGTCTTTCTTTTGATGATTTCCCAATGATTTCCCCGCCTATACCTTATTCACTAGCTTCTTCTTTCTTTTTATCACCCTTCCTCACTAGCTACTAGTGTTTCTCCTAGAGCTCTTCTTTCAGCCAGATCTCCCCCTCTTTTTATAATGCGAGATTTTCTCACACTACACTGCTCCTACAGTCCATACCACAATCTATTAGATTCTTATTAATTAGTTACTAAAGAGTCCAAGCAATTAACAATATTTAAAGATAAAGTCTCCATAGAATAACATTACTATGAAGATATAAAGCAGGAAGCTACGCTCCGTAGCCCACTGTCTTTGCATTTGACGTCTTTGTTGTAAGCCAAACCTGTATTTTGCCTGATAGAGTTAAAAAAAAAAGACTTTTTTTAGGATCGTATCTGTTAACTGGCTAAATTCGTAATACGTTACCTTGGCTAGAACGATTCTGCGTCAAACCGTATGTATATGTAATATATATTATATAAGGACCTCCAGGATCATAAGAATAGTTCCTGTGGTTCACATGACAGCCCCGTTCATGGCAGCTGAATTAATCGTTTTTCAAGGCGCAGAATGAGCGTTGCATGTTCTAGTTGTGGCTTTTCCTTTGTAAGCTGTTTTGTTACTACCTACTTCTATGATAGTAGGTCTTGCTTTCGAAAAGGTTACTTTGCTGTTCGACAGGTTGTTTTGCTATTGGGTAGAGTAGCCATGTAAGAAAGGAATCATCAAAGAAGAAAGCTATCAAAGAGGCTGTTTAAGAAGAAAAATACGTTAACAGGCAAACCCCCCAGTAACAGCCCCATATCCTTCCTCCATGCCACAACCCAATTCCTACCTCCAATATCCCCAACTACCCCCCTCACATCATCCATCACCCGTCACCACGCAGCATAAATCTCCGCCAAGTTGCGCTCCACCAGCCAAATACATCACGCACAACAGTCCGTTTCCAGCACGTACACCCGGTACCGCGGGACGCCTGCATCGCCAAGAAGCCGTGTCTTGTCTTGGACGGGTCATGAAACGAGGTCTCGTCCGATGTGGCGCTTAAAGACGTCGTGTGGTCCTGTTGCACCGTCACATAATATACTTCTGGAACGTCGTATCCCGCCATCTTATATAGTATCATATAAAATCATGTTCTATAAATATGTTGTGTGTCTAGGCAACCAGTGACCAGTCTACTAGGCCGTATTTCTCGGAGGCCCCGACGCCGTGATACATGATTCATTACCATGTGCCACGTCCATTGCATGCAGGTCGTGCCAAGAAACGACAACCTACACATACACATGCAAACACACCGTCTATTCACAAATATGTTCTACCAGCATGGCTCGACGCCATTCCCTGGCTCTTCATTCTAAACATTCTTTTCGGCTATGCACTCTATTCGCCCGCCACTGTTGATGCAGGCCTTTGCTCTTGTGTATTATATGTGTGATATGGACGCCGTGTCAACAAAAGAAAGGCCTTATCCAAGGAGGTAGATGAGAAGAGGGTAGATGTAGAGATGAAAATGGGACTAGATGCAGTAAAAAAAAAAAAAAAAAAAAAAAAAAAGGAATCGTCAAAAAAATCGATTCTTCTTCTTCTTCGCGGCCGCAGGTTTCTTCTGGGACGTCGATTCTCCCAAAATATCGTCAAATGTCGCACCAGAAGTGGCCGCTGGTTTGCCCATGGGCGCAGGACTACTGCTGCCCGATGGAGGCATTATGCCCACGAGGTTGCCGACGGAGGAACTCCTGCAACCCATGGCCATCACATTTCGGCTAGGCGGACGAAATCCCATATTCGAGCTGCTCCGGTTGTGGCCCCCAAAGACATTAGGCGGTTCCATCGGCACGGGTTCCAGACCCATGGCGATGCTGGATCGGGAGTACTGACGGGACCGCTGGGCAGGCTGGAGATTGTGATTGCGAAGACGCAGCGCCGGTTGCAGGCCCCCCGGCGGCGGTGACGGTGTGCCGGGTCCTCCACGCGGGGAAGGTGGTGTGCCCAACGATGATGCCGGCTCCGGTCCCGAGAATATGGGCGTCGGAGGCTGCAACGGTGAGAGAGGCGAATCTCCCGTGGAAAGGGGCGAAAAGGGCTCTCGGATATTCCCGTCGCCATCCTCATCACCACCAAATGCTTCATCGAGGCCTTCCCAATGCTTCGCGGCAAGCCAGCAGTGGCTGCGATGGTAGGTGGCCTCGACGCTAAACATGACGGCATCGGCCGATAGCTCCACGATGCCACCGCCACCCGTGACCTCATACCACATCTTGCGGACCTGCCCATCCTCGATCCACGGCAAGTTTCCCATGGGAGGCTCGCACAGAAAGTATTCGACTCCCTCGGTGTACTTGACTCCGGGCGCATCCACGACCAGCATGGGAAGAGACTGTAGTACGACGTAGAGGAACAACCAGTAGCCGATGCGCTGGTCGACCAGGTCCTGTGTGACCTTGCCTCGGCCTTCCCGGACCTCGAACTCCTTGAACTGGTCCAAAAACGGCAGCTCGATCCGGTTCGTATCGTAGTTGTAGGCCTTGTTCAAGATGAGAATGAGCTCGTGCTCCTTGATCCTCTTCTCCATTCTGGCCTGGTCCTTGCTGGACATTGCGTCAAACGTCTCATGAATGGCCCTCATCGACGGCAGCTGGGGCAGATCAAAGGGAATCGGAGGCAGCACAGGGGGTTTCGATCGATCAAACTCGGACAGCATGTTTCGGAGCGCCGACGTCGTCATTTTGCTAGGGGCATCCGAAATGGCAGGCACTTCGTCCATGACGCGAGATGTGAGGCTGTTGCGGTCGACCAGCAAGTCGTACAAGGCACACATGTCCGAGTACAGCACCTTGAGGACCAGTCTGTTGAGCCCGCTCTCGGCAAATGGATTCTTCTTGCTGCTGGCTTTGGGTGGCCAGCTGCCAAAGGTCGCCCTGTAGTAGCCCGAGACGAAATGTCGCATCCTGCCAAACGAGCTTCGCCATGTCTTGAAGCGCACCTGCCTCAGCTCGGGGATGGACGTGGAGGCGGCGATGCCGGCAAACAGGGACGGGAACTCAAACTGCTCCAGATGTTGGTTGACATTGTGCTGTCTACTCAGCAGATCCAGATGGGCCCTTTCCAGCCTCTGGCGGGTGATGCTGGATACTTGGTCAAACAGCGGCAACTGTAAATCCACAATGGCCGCGTATTTGCCCGCGGCATGAGCAAACGCCTCATTGTACAGGTCGACACACCGCATGCGCTCGCCCAGAATGAGGGCCTCGACCGTCTTTTCGCGACTGAGTCGGCAGTCCGACAGAGCCAACTGCTCCGAGTAAAAGCCAAAGCTGAGTTCCACGGCTTCGCCAAAGTTGGTGCCGTCGGGGTTTGAGAAACCAAATTCCTGCAGCAGGGCGGCGATCTCGACAAACGCGTGGAACATGGTGGGGCGGCTTTTGGTGCCGACGAGCGGCTGTCCGGTCAAAAAGGCAAAGAGATTCCGAATGGCGATGAGGCGATCGAGCTCCGCCCGGGCGACTTCGCCGGGGGCGCTGAGGTGGGCCGACGCTGTTGGCGGAGCCGCAGGGAGATACAGACGAAGGGCGTAGGGATCGTCGACGACGACCGGGGGGGCTGCCGGAGGTGACGCGGGAGCGACAGCGGTCCGAGCAGCATCGTGAGCACTGAGGTTGTCCCGGCCACCAAAGGTGGTCGTGCGATCTGTGACAGGGGAATGCCCCTCCACGTAGATTAATTCGTTGAAGACATACGAGGTGCCGACGACGAATTCGGGAACTTTAAAGGACGGCCCGCATCCCGCGGTGCGTGGGTACAGGTAGACATAGACATTGCCGTTGTCATTCCACAGTTCGGGGACCTATCGATTGAAGCCAGTAGAGATGATTTGGCGGAGTGTTAGCTTACAGGATTTTTTTTTTTCCTTTTTCCTTTTTCCTTTTTCCTTTTTCCTTTTTCCTTTTTCCTTTTTTTTTTCTTTTTTTCGTGGTGCTTTCCTTCCTGAAAAGTTCAACGCATACGGCATCCCGACCTTACCTTTTCGGCGTTCCTCAAGAAAGTCGGGTTGTACTCTGGCTGAGCATCATCCGACATGATCCAGGCCTCGGACGAGCGTTGCTGGCTGACGTCGAACGAGTTGGAGCGAGAGCGTGCGCCACCACCACCACCAGTAAGCCAACTGCGATGCAGTCTGCCTCTGGTGGGGCTCTGGCTGCCATTGTGCGACGAGCCAGGACGGACATGGGAGACATTGGGGAGTGATGCAGACGGTGCCAATGCTGCCTGGGCGGAAAAGCTCCTGCGGCCTCTGTGCTCGGGAGCTGGCGACAATTGGCGGGCGGCGAGGGCTTTGGGCGGCGAGTCTGTCGGCTTGGGTTGGAACAATGAATTGGTTCGTGGTCGGGATTTTTGCTGTTCCTTGTGTAGCTTGCCGCGTTTTTGCGAGTCGCCATCGGAGCTGGTATCGACAGGGCTGGTCCTTGGCGACACGAGGTGCGCAACAGCAGGCTCCTGCTTGGTCAGCTTGGCAGGTTGCGTGTCTGGGGCACGGATTTCGTGGGCCGGCTGAGCGAGAAAGGAAACGGAGAGCTCGGGAATTTGTAGGGGTTCGGGACGATGTTTCGCGGGAGACACTGGCAGGACCGGTGCGCTCGAGGGTGGTTGTTGCTGGTGGTGTTGCTGGTGGTGTTGCTGGTGGTGTTGCTGGTGGTGTTGCTGGTGGTGTTGCTGGTGGTGTTGCTGGTGCTCATGCTGTTTCTCATGCTGTTGCTCGTGCTGTTGCTCATGCGGTTGAAGGTGTTCTTGAAGGTGTTCAAGATGTAGGCCGGCAGGTGCAAAGTCGACTTCCGACGCACAGGCAGCGTAAGGGGGCGGCGGCGGCGGCGTCTGAGAGGGCAACATGGTGACGACGCCAGCGGGCTTCCGTTGGCTTAGCGGCAGTGGTGGTCGTGAAGAAACCTGCGAGACTGATGACAGGCGTGGACGTGGGCCTAGTGGGCGCGAGCGAGGCGGGCGTGGAGGCAGTGGGAGCGACGGATCGGCAATGTCGAGCGTGGGTGTGCTGATGGAGGTGCTGATGGAGGTGCTGATGGAGGTGCCGGCCGTTGTCTGTTGCGAACAGCTGTCGTCGTGCGTCTGATAAAATGGATGAGTCTGCAGGGATGGGAGCGATGGGAGCGATGGACAGGACGGGATGGATGGACGAGGTAGAAATGTCTGTTCAAGACGACGAGCGTGCAGAAGAGGAGGCGGCGTGTGCAAAAGCTCGTGTTGTTCCTTCCTCGCCCAAGTCCCCTTGTCCAACCCTGCGGAGGCGGAGCAGGGCAAGGCACGGGAGGAGGCGGCAGGCCGCGGCGGCGGCGACAGACCGTCTGGTTGGCCTGGCAGGTCTGACAGGTCGGGCAGGCCTGGCAAGCCTGGCAGGCCGGGCTGGACTGGCAGGCCTGGCTGACCATGCTGGTACGTGTAGCCATGTTGGTCGTCCTGTTGGTCGGCGTCCTGTTGGTCCCGCTGCTCCTGCTCGTCGTGCTTGTCCTGTTCGTCCTGCCGACCGGGGTCGACCACCTTGCGTCCCCGAGGCAGGTGCAAACTCGCCTTTTGCCACGGCGCCTTCCTCCTCCTCTTGGGGACCTCGAAAAAGGACTTGGCCTGCTCGAGCGTGTCCGCCTCGGGCCTCGCACCGGAATCCGATCTGGACCGCAACGACGGAAACGAAAACGAAGGCGGCAGTATGGCTGTTCGAAAGGACTTACTCGACGTCATCCTGCACCGAGCCGAGATGTTACGACGGGTCTGGGTTGGGTTCCAGCGCGGTGGGCACGGCTTGGTGAGTCGTCTCTTTTCGATGCTGATCCGCCTGACTGACTGGCTGTCTGACGTCTTGGAACACACAATAGGCACGACGCGCAGCACCAAAGAGGGCGAAGGATAACAAGATGCAAGTCTGTGTGTCTGTAGGAAACGGAAATCGGAAATTGAAAACGGATATGGCCCAGGTCGTCAACAAAAAAAGAAACGGACTGAACGGACGGAACGGACAGAGGAAAAGAGAAAAAAAAAAAAAAAAAAAAAAAAAAA
>SRPU01001310.1:0-10024 GCA_018360185.1 Claviceps lovelessii
AACTATTTAATTAAGTCTTTCTTAAGTTAACTAAAATCCCTTTAAATATTTAAAGAATTATTTTATAATAAATTCCTTATACTTTCTATTAATATTAAGGCGCGCCTTAACCTTATTCTACTTCTTTATCTTTTACTTTAGGTCTTTATTAGGGATAGACCTATTAAAGGGAATATTATTAAGGGGATATACCTTTTAACTAATGTATTTATATATAGTATTTACTATTAAATTAGATAATTATATATAGTAAGATAGCTGGATTTCCTTAGTAGCGTTATTTAGTTAGTTAGTTTAACTAGTAAGGGCTTGCTTAAAAATAAGCGCTATAATCTTATTCCCTTTCTTTTTAGTAATTAGTATTAAAATCTTATTTTTTTTTAGTTTAAAGTTTATTTCTTTTTATACTATTTAATTAGATAGCTTTAACTTTTTATCTAACTTTTCCTTACTTATTATAAGTAAGTTAACTATAACCTCTAAGGGCAGCGCCTTATTAACTATATTCTATATAACTAATCCAGCAGTATAAGATATAACTATAATATTTCTAAAGTAATATTTTATTCTTAGCTCTTTATAGCTTTAGCTATAATTAAATAATACCTATACTTATTAAATAAATAGCATTTCTAGGATTAAGGGAACTAAAACTATATTAGGTGCTATATAAAAGTATACTAGTGTTTAAATATTACTAAGAAAGAGTTTTATATAAACTTTTTCTTTAAGTTTAATAGTATTATTTAAGTAAAAAGTGCTATTAGCATTAATATTTATTAAATATATCTTTAAACTAGCTTTATATATAAATTCTTCTATAATTAAGTTTCTTTATAATCTATAATTAATTAAAGCTAGTATAAGTAGTTCTTCTAGCTCCCTAAGGTAGACCTATAGGTAGGGGAGGTTTTATAGATAGCCTATTATTATATATAGGTAGACTACTCTATAGATCTCTTCCTTATTATTTAGTGCTTAACTAATTTAAGCTAAGTTAGTTTTAATATAATTAAATAAATTATAGCCTAAGTAAAGTAGGTTAGTATAGAAAGTTTTTGCTTTTAGCCTTTTTTATAGTTATTTTTATAAAGTACTACTAACTCTAACTATAGTATCCCTAACTAGTTATATACTAAGCTTTTTAGTATCTTTTTCCTTATTCTTTTTAATAAGCTTAGTTATAGTTTAAATAACCTAGCTTATTATTCTTTAATTAAATAATCCCTATACTTTCTAGTGCTAATAGTCTTAAAGTTAAATTACTTTAGCTAACTTTAATATTCTATTATAATAAAAGACTTCCTTAATCCCCTTAGTATAGATAGAGTATTTATTAGTAGCTAACCTAGCTAATAGTAGAAAGAGCTTAAAGAGGTTTTATAGGCTTATGCCTATTTTCTTACTAAAGATCTCTTTATATAGTTAGGTAATAAGGCAGTTTTATAGAGATTCTTTTTTATATTTAATAATACTAAAACTTTCCTTTTAGGTTTAACTTATTAAAGTAGTTTATAAATAACTCTTAACTAAAGGTTTATTTATAATTTCTTTTACTTAGGCTTTCTTTAGTATATTAATATTAATAGCTATCTTTACTTTATAAGGTTTCCTAACCCTTTCTAAGGTTATAACCCTAGTTATAAGCTATAGTTCTTTTATTAAAACCTTAGTAAGCATAGATCTTTATTATTTAGGTTTATAGAGTAAGAGGTTTAATTATTTAGTAATATTATTTATAACCTTTTTCTTATTATATAATATTATTTAATAGTTAATAGGGATATCCTTATAGCTTAGAACCTAGTCTATAAGATAATTAATAGTATAGTCCCTAAAGTGCTTAATCTAAAAGATAGCTAAGTAGTAAATATAACTCTCTATATTAAGAAATAAATTATAAAGAACTAATAGGACTTAATACTTTAGTAAATTATCCCTAATAGTAAGGATTTAAGCTTAAGAGTTATATTATAAAAACCTAATCTTTTAATTATATTTTAAGAAGTTATATTAGTTAGGGTAGTAGCCTTCCTTATTATAGTAAAAGTAGCAATTAAAGTGCTATTTATTAGCGCTAAAGATATTAAAGTAAATATTAATATACTTCTCTTATTCCCTAACCTATACTATATTATAAAATATAAAGCATAGGAATTTTAGTATTTTATTTATATATTATAGGGGATTAGATAATTATACTTAACCTTAAAGCATAGTAATTTATAGTTCCTTAAGTTTCTTAGTTAAAGTATTAATTTAATTTTTATAGCTACTGCTTTCCTTATCTTAGAATAATAGTAAAAATAAGTTAATAGCTAAAATATTAGTCCCTTAAGAATTCTTAGTAATAAAAGGAGCTAATTAAAGGATTTTCTTATAATTAAATACTTAGTTATTAGTATAGGCACTAATAGTTTTAGTAAGGTTATAATTTTTAAGTTATAAATATATCTTTATATAGTTATTTAGCTTAATTTATAAGGCTTTATATTTTTTATAAATAAACTATTCTTTACTAAACCCTTACTTATCTATAAAGCTAATAATAATTTAACTAGGGATAGCTTTATAAATATATATAGATTATATAGAGAGAGTCTTCTAATTATTAGAGAAAGCTTTTAATATTAATGCCTAATAGCATTATAACTATAGGTAGGTATTAAAGAATATTTAAGGGCATTATATATTAAGTTTCTTAAGCTAATTTATTATACTTTTAGTCCTTTTCTAAGGGGTAGCTTAGTACTAAAAAAGTAGGGCTTTCTTAGTATTTTACTAAGAATATATAGTTATAAGGGTTTTAATATCCTTATAAAGCTTAGAAGTAACTTCTTTTTTAAGTATTTAGCACTATTTATTATTAAGAAGGCTAAGGGTATGTATTTTTACCTTAAAGTCCTTTAGGAAATCTATAATATCTTCTTTAGTAAACTAATTAATATAGTAGTTACTTTAAAGGAATATAAAAGCGCTCTATTTACTAAGGGTTTTCCTAAGAAGCTTAGTAAAGGTTTTTAGGTTAATACCCTTAATAAAATTAGTAAAATTAAATATATTAATAGGAAGGGGGTTTTCTTTAAAAATAAGATTAAGTATTAGTTATTTTATGCTAACTTAGTTAAAGAAAAAAGAAGAGGCTATTAAAATTAGTTTAAGTTATTCCTTAGAACTAATATTATTAGATATAGATATAGAAAATAAGTGGATTAATTAATTAAAAGGTTTTCTTTTTTTATAGATAATTTACCTGCTGTAAAATAGATTATATTATTATTTAATAAGATTAATTAGGCTATCTTTCTCTATAATACTATACGCTAAGACTAGAATTCTAATAAAGGAATTCTAGGTTATAAGAAGGAAAATACCTATAACTAATATAATAATATAGAATTTAATTAAATTAGATATAATTAGATAATTCGTAGCCTTCTCTACTTTAGAGAGAGGGGTAATAGCATTCTAAATAGGTTTTAATAGATTCTCCCTTTTTCTTAATGTGTTAGTATTATATCTTTATATGCTAAGGGTTATTAACTTAGATTCTATTAAATATAATTTAAAGGAAGTTTCTTTCTAATGCTAATTAAGTTTTATAATATTTTAACGCTTTTAATTAAATAATTTAAATACACTATAGCAGTTTTTCTATAGTTAATTATTTTAGTTGTATAAGTTTAGTTAGTTATAATAAGGTCTAGCTTTAAATTAAGGTCTTTAATTATACTTTATTATTCCTAATAATGTAATAGATTTATAGAGACTAGAAAATATATTCTACTTAGGTAAAACTACTATTTATATTAGGGGGAAAAGAAATATAACACTAAAAGAAGCGGTATGCCTATAAATATAGCAAAGCTCCCTATTATATTCTAGATTGTAATAGTAGTAAGCGGGCACTTAAAGGAGGGAAACCTATATAAGAAAAGTTATAGATAGTTAGAATTCTTTCTAATTAAATAATTTAGAATATTAGAAAGTTAAAAATAGTAAGGGGTTTATAATAAAATATAGAATATCTTTAATATAGCAGTAACTGTAGCTAGGTTATTAGAATATTATAGCAATAGGTGCTTTCGCACCTATACACTAAAATTAAAAAACAGGAAACAGATAATATTTTTTAACTATCTAAGGGCTTAGGACCTTTTTATACTATCTAATTAGATAGTTTAATTATATTGCGCTAAGGTCCAATGCCCTTAGTCGTCACGATGACCTCTTTCCACCTGTCTGTGGCCCATGTCTCTCTGGTCCCGACACAATACTTAGTACTAAAGTCTTAGCCTAGTATTAATATAATAATAATATAAAAACTAGGGACTTTAAATAGTAAATTACCTAATTTTAGCCTTAGTTACTTTTAGCTTATAACTTAAAATAGCTATATTATAATTTATATATACTACTAATATAAACCTAAGGTATAAATAATATAAGTAGGTAAGGATTAATGCTTTATTATAATAATAAGGTATAATATCTACTTTATTTACTCTTTAATCTATAAACCTAACTAAACTTTACCTTTATTTAAATTTATATTAGCCCTACCTTTTAATTATAATATATTTATTAGTAACTTTAATTAATACTACTTACTTTAAAATTATTATAGTTAAACCTTAATAAAATATAATATATTTTTTATATTAGTAAAGTAATAGTAGCTTAGACTTATAATACTATAGAGTAAGGTAATATAAAGAATATAAGAAAAAAGGGATAGTATTATTAACTATACCTAAGCTATATATAATATAAATATTAACTTTTTAGAAAGCCTAAACCTTATTAAGTCTAATTATATACTATAGCTTATTTATATAGGCTTTAGCCTTAGGCTATATAATAACTATTCCCTTTAGTTTAAATAAATATATATAAATAATAACCTTATTATTATAAAGGCTATAATATAGTTTTAGCTTAATATTATAAAGCCTTAACTTTAATTACTAAAAGAAATTAATTACTTTATAAAATAATTAATAGCTAAACTCTAATTTATTATAAATATAATAGTTTTAAAGGAATCCTAAGGTAATTCTAAGCTAAACCTATAGTAAAATTAGTATATTAAAAAAGTAATTTAAAATACTAAGAAAGCACTTTAATAATAAAGTATATTTTATACTAAAGAGAACTAGTAGTATATATTTAATATAGTATAAATATAAAACTAAGTTATTTATAATAAATAATATAGTACCTAGTATATAGTAATTAAAGCTATAACTACTTAATATAAAAACCTTTAAAAGCTTAAATAATTAGTATAGCTTTATAGTAGCTTACTATTAAAATAATAGTAAATCCCTACTTTTTTATAAGGTAAAGGTATAAATATTATAATTATTAAAATATATTAAAAAAAAGCTATTACTTTAGCTAAGTATTTCTTTTCTTCTTTCTAAGCCTAATTTAATAATATATTAAGTAACTTAAATAATTACCTTAATACTACTATATTTCTAACTAAGGATTAATTTAATACTAATAAGATTTATAGTATTATAAAAAGCTTATTTAGCTAAAAAGTATTTAAACTTAATAAACTTTTAGTAAGCTACCTTAAAGTTTATAATAAACTATTAGTATAAACCCTTACTTACTTATTAAATATATACTATTATATTAATTACTACTTAGCTTTATTTTAATAAGTAAAAGTTATTATTCTTTATAAATTAAGTAAGACCCTAATAAAGTAGTAAAGGGTAAGGGCCTAGTATTTAATCTTACTTTTTAGTATAGTTAGTAAGATTATAAAACTAATAATAATAAGTTAGCTTACCCTTATAGCTAAATTAGGTAAAGCATTACTTAACCTATAAATAAGTAATAAAGTAAATTAGTTTATAAAAGTTATATTAAGTATATTAATAAAATCTATATATATAGTATAGTATTATAGTAATATTATATTATTACTTTAGCTAAATATATTAGTAGCCTTTAATACTATTTACTATAAATAACTTACTTATACTTTTATTACTATTAGTATTTTTATTTAAATTATAGTATAAACCTACTTCTTTACTACTAGGTATACTACTTACCTTTTCTTTAATAATAAAATAACTAGCCCCTTACTTATTACTATAAAAATATTATAAAGATTCTTTATTTTCTTTATTTTTTTCTTACTTTATATTATACTATTATATACTAAACTCTAGGCTATATAGTCTATATTAATTATAGGCTTCTTTAATAATATAAATATTTTAATATATAATTATATAGTAAAAGAGATATAAAACTACCTTTAAGCTATATAAATAATTTACTAAGATTAGTTTTAGGAATTAGGCCTTAAATTTAATTTAAAAAAGAGTAAACTTATATACTTTATAAAATACTATACTATAGTTATAACTTTAGTTTAACTTAATATTAATATAATATAGCTAATTTAATTTACTTACTTTTTAGGGGTTTAGATTTACTAAAAACTATAATAAAAGGTATACTAAAGCTAAGTTAAGTTAAAATTAATATAGTAATAGCTTATACTTATATTATTAGTAGTATTAATATAGAGTTACTTATTATAAAATATATACTTATTATATATATAAGTAATTTAAAGTATTATTACTTATAGTATAAAATTATATTATATCTTTATAATAATTAGTAGTAAGGTAAAAGGGATAGCTAAGGTATTTATTTTTAAGTAAACTAAGTGCTTAAGGATAATTACTAAAGCTTTTAAGGCTATATTATAAGCCCTTATTAAAACTAAGTTAGTAGTAGCTTTAATTAACCTTTATTTTAATTACTATTTACTTTACTTTTATTATTAAATTAAAGCTAATAGTATAGCTAATTAAATCTAAAATACCTATACTATAATAGTAGCTTAACTTTATTAAAGACTAGTATATTAAAGGTATAAATACCCCTTAAATTCTAATAACTATTTAAACTATATATTATTTTTAAATTAGCTTTATAATTATTTCCTTAAATTATTTCTAGCTAAAGCACTTACTTTAAAGTAGAAAGACTACTAATATAAAAAAAGAACTACTATATAAGTGCACTAAATTTAAATTAAATATATAGTAATAAAGCTTAATTCTAACTTTACCTTTACTACTAAAATAATCTATATTTACTTTAGCCTTACTAAGTATAAATCTATAGCATTAATTTAAATATATATAAAATAAATTAGGCTTAATGCCTTTTTTTATAACTATTATATTTCTAAGGTAGATTTATTAATATATAGCTACTAAATTAATAATAAAAACTACTATTATATCTTACTTTTTTATAAAAACTTTAATTATCTCTACCTTATAAATATAAGTAAACTATTAGTATATAATTAATATAAGGTTAGAGAGGCCTTAAAAAAGAATAAACTAGCTACTATACTTATAAAATAGCTTATTTTAACTAAGTATATTCCCTAGTTTAGGCTTATATATATACTATAATAATAATAAACTAAGGATATTAAAAACTTAATAAGGTAAGGCACTTAGTATAGTATAGAGGTAAAAGTAGTAAAAAGCTATAAAGGCATTATAGTAGGTATAAAATAGTTTAATATATAAATTATATTAAATAATAAATAATAAATAGTAGTAAAAAATTATAGGTATAGTATATTTATATTAGCCCTAGCCTTACTTCTTCTTAGCCTTCTTATTAATCTTTCCCTTTTCCTCCCCCTTATTCTTTACTACCCCCTCCTTTCCCCCCTTTTTAATATAGCCTTATATTATAATTAAGCTAAGCCTATAAATCTTTTATAAAATATTATTATACTCCTTTAGTATATTAGTAATATAATAAGCCTATAGTAATATCTTACCTTTAACTAAAGTTAAGGCTAAGATTACTATAATACTATTAAATAACTATATTACTACTATAGTAGCTATCTCTATTTTTTTTATAAATTATTATACCTTCTTTTAAATAATATTATACTCCCTAGCTTATTTTTAAGTTAGTACTATACTAATACTATAATAGCACTATAATAATATAATTATAAACTTATATTAATATACTCCCTAAAGATATAAAGGTCTTATATATTTATTACTTATTTAATAGTCTTTTAGTATAAAGTAATATTTTAGTTTAGCTATAGTATTAATTAGCTACTAATTTATTACTAATATAAATAATATATAAAATACTTACTTTTAAATAAGTTTTTTTAGCTTTTATATACTTAAAGTATATACTATTAATATTTATATAAATTAAAGATAGTAATAGTATAAATATTAAAAAAGTTCTAACCTTTAATATAATAATATTATTTATTAATATTTTTAGCTTATATTAAGTAAGCTTTATAAAGCTAGTCCTTAAGCTAGCCTAGCTATACTATAAATTAGTAGTAGTAGTATATTAGATTAAAGTTAGCACTTACCTTTAAAGTAATAATTTTATTTATAAATAGTATTTTAATTAACTTTATAATTAGTAAGGAGTAGTAATATAGTAATATTACTATAATAAAAGGTTAGGGGTATATTTATAATAAAAGTAATTAATAAAGAAAAAAAAAAGAAAAAAAAAGGCTAAAAATAAAGAGAAAAAAGTAGCTTTTATAATTATTTCTTTTTTCTTTATATAACTAATAGTTAGCTAGTAATTAGTTTACTAATAACTAGCTATTAGCTAGTATAGCTAATACTATAAAGATATAAAAGCTAGTAAAAGGTTTTTAGTAAATAAATAATAGCTTAAGGGAAATAGTAAGGGATTAATATAGTGCTTAATAAGAGTTACTAAAGTAACTTATAATAATATATAAATTACTCCTAAAGGTAATCTACTATTTTACTATGCCTTTACTAATTTATACTAATTCTAGTTTTATAATATATACTCTTCTATAATACTAGTTAAGTTTAGCTAACAGTATATAGTTATATATAGTTAAAACTAGCGTAGGGCTACTCTAGCTCTATAGCGAATACTATTATAGTTATATATAGGTTTTCCTCCCTACTTTAGGGTTTTTCCTATATAGTTTTAGTAGCAGAGGTACTAGCTATTAGGCTTAGCCTGACTAGAGTATTAAATAATAATAATAATAATAATATAAATAAAGTTAGAATTTTTAGTTATAAAACATTCCTTTTCTTTAATTATATTTAATAAATAGTTAGCCTTTTATAAAACTATAGTAAGGTTATAGCTAATTAAATAGGTAACTCTTTTAGTAAATATTTTAATTTAGGTAATAGTTTACTATCCCTAAAGGAGAGAGAGATTTAGTTATTAAGGCTAAATATAAGATACTACTAAGTAAAGTAAAGACTAAAATATAGAAAATATATTATAATATTACTACTAAGTAAAGAGTAGTGCTTAAAGGTATAAATCTCTACTCTATTATATAAATATACACACTCCTCTTTTTATATACCCTTTTAGTGTGCTACTAAGTTATAGTAAGGGCACTACATACCTTATAACTCCTATGCCCCCTTAGGTCCTATAAGGCTAGCCATACGCGTTCCGCGGCTGTAGTTATGTCTGGAAGCGGTTATGATAAATATTAACTTTATTATTATTTTATAAGCTTATTATAATTTAAAACCTTAAAGAAATAATAAAATATATAGTTAAAAAGGCTATAAATACTAAAAATATATTAACTCTAAGCTAAGCTAGTATTATTATTAAAGGAATCTTTTAATTTTTAGTTTAATAAGTTTATTTTATAATTATAATTATATCTTTTTAAGTTTATCCTAAAATTATTATTAAAAGTATTTTTATAGCTAAAGCTATTTAGAATTATTTACTTAAAAATATTATTATTCTTATTAATTAAGCTATTAATATTAATACTATAATAGTAGCTTATTACCTTTAAAATAATAATACTATTATTATATTTTAAAATATAATAAAGCTTTATATTAAAGATATTATATAAATTAGTATTACTTTTAAACTAAAAGTAATACTAAGCTAATATATATTTAATATTATTATTAAGGGCTTTTTTATATACTATATA
>SRPU01001311.1:0-10024 GCA_018360185.1 Claviceps lovelessii
TTATAAAGAAAGGTATTAAGCCTAATTTATTTTATATATATTTAAATAAATACTATAGATTTATACTTAATAAAGCTAAAGTAAATATAAATTATTTTAGTAGTAAAGGTAAAGTTAAGGTTAAGCTTTATTACTATATATTTAATTTAGGTTTAGTATACTTATATAGTAATTCTTTCTTTATATTAATAGTTTTTTTACTTTAAAATAAGTACTTTAGTTAGAAATAGTTTAAGGGAATAATTATAAAGCTAATTTAAAAATAGTATATAGTTTAGGTAGTTATTAGGATTTAAAGAGTATTTATACCCTTAGTATATTAGTTTTTAATAGAGTTAGGCTATTATTATAATATAGGTATTTTAAATTTAATTAGCTATATTATTAGCTTTAATTTAATAATAAAAGTAAAGTAAGTAGTAATTAAAATAAAGATTAATTAAAGCTACTACTAACTTAGTTTTAATAAGGGCTTATAGTATAGCTTTAAAGGCTTTAGTAATTATTCTTAAGTACTTAGTTTATTTAAAAATAAATACTTTAGCTATTTTCCTTACTTTACTATTAATTACTATAAAGGTATAGTATAATATTATATTATAAGTAATAATACTTTAAATTACTTATATATATAATAAGTATATATTTTATAGTAAATAACCCTATATTAATACTATTAGTAATATAAGTATAAGCTACTACTATATTAATTTTAACTTAATTTAGCTTTAATATACTTTTTATTATAGTTTTTAGTAAATTTAAATCCTTAGAAAGTAAGTAAATTAAATTAGCTATATTATATTAGTACTAAGTTAAACTAAAGTTATAAATATAGTATAGTATTTTATAAAGTATATAGGTTTACTCTTTCTTAGGTTAAATTTAAGGCTTAATTTTTAAAACTAATTTTAGTAAATTACTTATATAGCCTTAAGGTAGTTTTATATTTTTTTTATTATATAATTATATATTAAAATATTTATATTATTAAAAAAGCTTATAATTAATATAGATTATATAGCCTAAAGTTTAGTATATAATAATATAATATAAAGTAAGAAAAAAATAAGGGAAATAAAGAACCTTTATAGTATCTTTATAGTAATAAGTAAGGGGCTAGTTATTTTATTATTAAAAAAAAGGTAGATAATATACTTAGTAGTAAAGAAGTAGGTTTATATTATAATTTAAATAAAGATATTAGTAGTAATAAGGGTATAAGTAAGTTATTTATAGTAAATAATATTAAAGACTACTAATATATTTAGCTAAAGTAGTAATATAATATTACTATAATGCTATGCTATATATATAGATTTTATTAATATACTTAATATAACTTTTATAAACTAATTTACTTTATTATTTATTTATAGATTAAATAGCGCTTTACTTAATTTAGCTATAAGGGTAAGCTACTTATTACTACTACTTTTATAATTTTACTAATTATACTAAAAAGTAAGATTAAATACTAAGCCTTTACTTTTTATTACTTTATTAAAGTTTTACTTAATTTATAAAAAATAATAACTTTTATTTACTAAAATAAAGCTAGGTAATAATTAATATAGTAGTATATATTTAGTAAATAAATAAGCGTTTATACTAATAGCTTATTATAAACTTTAAAATAATTTATTAAATGTTTATTAAGTTTAAATGCTTTTTAATTAAATAATCTTTTTATAATACTATAGATTTTATTAATATTAAATTAGTTTTTAATTAAAAATATAGTAATATTAAGGTAGCTATTTAAATTACTTAGTATATTATTAAGTTAGGCTTAAAAAGAAAGAAAGAAATACTTAGCTAAAGTAGTAGCTTTTTTTTAATATATTTTAATAATTATAATATTTATATTTTTACTTTATAAAAAAGTAAGAATTTACTATTATTTTAATAGTAAGCTACTATAAAGCTATACCTATTATTTAAGCTTTTAAAGGTTTTTATATTAAGTAATTATAGCTTTAACTACTATATACTAAGTACTATACTATTTATTATAAATAACTTAGTTTTATATTTATACTATATTAGTTATATACTATTAATTCTTTTTAATATAAAATACCCTTTATTATTAAAATACTTTTTTAATATTTTAAATTACTTTTTTAGTATATTAGTTTTACTATAAGTTTAGCTTAAGACTATTTTAAGGTTTCTTTAAAACTATTATATTTATAATAAATTAAAGTTTAGCTATTAATTATTTTATAAAGTAATTAATTTTTTTTAATAATTAAAGTTAAAGCTTTATAATATTAAGCTAAAACTATATTATAGCTTTTATAATAATAAGGTTATTATTTATATATATTTATTTAAACTAAGGGGAATAGTTACTATATAGCCTAAGGCTAAAGCCTATATAAATAAGCTATAATATATAATTAAACTTAATAAGGTTTAGGCTTTTTAAAAAGTTAATATTTATACTATAAGTAGCTTAGGTATAATTAATAATATTATTTTTTTTTTTATATTCTTTATATTACCTTACTTTATAGTATTATAAGTTTAAGCTACTACTACTTTATTAATATAAAGAATATATTATATTTTACTAAAGTCTAATTATAATAATTTTAAAGTAAGTAGTATTAATTAAAGTTATTAATAAATATACTATAATTAAGGGGTAAAGCTAATATAAATTTAAATAAAAGTAAAGCTTAGTTAGATTTATAAATTAAGAAGTAAATAAAGTAAATATTATACTCTATTATTATAATAAAGTATTAATTCTTACTTACTTATATTATTTATACCTTAAGTCTATATTAATAGTATATATAAATTATAATATAGCTACTTTAAATTATAAGCTAAAAGTAGCTAAAGCTAAAATTAAATAGTTTACTATTTAAAGTCTTTAGTTTTTATATTACTATTATATTAGTATTAAACTAAAACTTTAGTAATAAGTATATTAAATAGGTTTTCTTTTATATATTTTAATATATAACCTTAATTATATACCTTATATTATATATTAGGTTAGACTTAGCTTATTTAGAGCTATAGTAGCTATAGGTTATTAGCTTAAAAAGGCTTTTATAGCTACTTATAAGTATTATATTAATTTTAGCTTTAATTTAAAAAAGTAAATATATAATTAACTAACTTATTTTTAAGGTAAGGCTTTTTATAAAAGTAGGTTATTTATATTTTATTTTTAGCTATAGCTAAATACTTTAATTTATTTTTTTTATTTTAACTAAAAAAAAGGTTTAGTAAAAGCTAAGGGCTATATTAAGTATATAGTATATATATAATTTTAATACTTATTAGTAGTATTATATATATAGAACTATACTAGGTATAGCCTTAAATAGTTAATATAGTATTTATAAATAGCTTTTATTAATACTAAGTAAAACTACTTATCTTTTATATAATAACTAGTAGTATAGTAGCTATACTATAAAGGTATAGTATAGTATATAGTAATATATTTAAATTTAAAATACTTATAATACTAATAAAAGTAAATAGCTTTATTATAAGGTTTAGCTTTAAATATCTTAGCTTTATAAATAATATTAATATAGTATAGCCTATTTATTACTTTAATGCTATTAATAGTAATAATAAAAAAAAACTATATAATAATACTATATAGCTTTTATATTATAATTTATATAAGGCCTTAACTATTAGCTATAACTAAGGCTTAAAGAATATAGTCTTTTTTTTAATTTTATATATAGTATATAAGGAAGCCCTTAATAATAATACTAAATATATATTAGCTTAATACTACTTTTAGTTTAAAAGTAGTATTAATTTATATAATATCTTTAGTATAAGGCGTTACTATATTTTAAAATATAATAATAATATTAATACTTTAAAAATAATAAGCTACTACTATAATATTAGTATTAATAGCTTAATTAATAGTAATAATAATATTTTTAAATAAATAATTCTAAATAGCTTTAGCTATAGTAATACCTTTAATAATAATTTTATAATAAACTTAAGGAAATATTACTATAATTATAAAATAAACCTATTAAACTAAAAATTAAGGGATTCCTTTAATAATAATATTATTTTAGCTTAAGGCTAGTATATTTTTAATATTTATAGCTTTTTTAATTATATACTTTACTACTTTTTTAAGGTTTTAAACTATAATAGGCTTATAAAGTAATAGTAAAGTTAATATTATTATTTAAATAAAGGTTTAGGGTATTAAAAGGCTATATTAAGTATATATTAAAGCTATATTATTTATATAAAGAATAATATTTTATATACTCTTTAGTACTATAATTAGTATAAGTTTAGTTATTTTATTATATTTAATTATAAGGTAATTTAGTATTTACTTATATATAAGTAGTAGTATAGAAGTACCTTAAAGTACTATTAATATAAAGCTACCCTAACTTATAAATAAGTAATAATAGCTTTATATAAAGCTATAGTTTTTACTATTAATATTTATTAGTATTGCCTTATTTACTATACCTATACTTTAGTATTAATATACTATTAAAGATAAAGGTAAATAAATATAGTAATTCTTTTTCTATACTTTTTAAGAGGTTTAGAGTTAATTCTGCGTTGCTACTATAGTGTAGGCAAATTCGCAAAAAGTTTGTTAAGTGCTAAATTAGGTAGATTTATTAATATATAGCTACTAAACTAATAATAAAGACTACTATTACATTTTACTTTTTTATAAAAACTTTAACTATCTTTACTTTATAAAAATAAATATACTATTAGTATATAACTAATATAAGGTTAAAAAGGCCTTTAAAAAAAATAAGCTAGTAGCTATACTTATAAAATAGCTTATTTTAATTAGGTATATTCCCTAGTTTAGGCTTATATATAATTTATAAAAATAATAAGCTAAAGATATTAAGAACTTAGTATAATAAAGCACTTAAAGCAGTATAGGTATAGAAGTAGTAAGAGGCTATAGTAATATTATAATTAGCTTAAAATACTTTAATATATAAATTATATTAAAAAAAAAAATAGTAGCTAAAATAATTTATTATAGGTATAATATACTTATACTAGCCCTAACCCTACTCCTTATTAATATTCTCCTCTCTCCCCTTCTTTACTCCCTTCTTCTTCTTATTAGTATAGCCCTATACTATAACTAAGTAAAGCCTATAAATCTCTTATAAAATATTATTATATTTCTTTAGTATATTAGTAATATAGTAGGCCTATAATAGTATCTTACTCTTAACTAAGGTTAAGGCTAAGATTATTATAGTATTACTAAATAGCTATATTATTATTATAGTAGTTATTTTTATTTTCTTTATAAGTTATTATACCTTCTTTTAAATAGTATTATACTTCTTAGCCTATCTCTAAGTTAGTACTATATTAGTATTATAATAATACTATATTTAAACTATAGTATATTTACTTTAATAAGCTCCCTAAAGGTATAAAGGTTCTATATATTTATTATTTACTTAATAGTTCTTTAATATAATATAATATTTTAGTTTAGCTATAATATTAATTAGCTACTAACTAGCTACTAATATAAATAAAAAGTAAAGTACTTATATTTAAATAAGTTTTTTTTACTTTTATATACTTAAAGTATATACTATTAGTATTTATATAAATTAAAGATAATAGTAGTATAGATATAAAGAGAGTACTAACCTTTAGTATAATAATACTATTTTTTAATATCTCTAGCTTATATTAAGTAAGCTTTATAAAGCTAGTTTTTTAGCTAGCTTAGCTATACTATAAGTTAGTAGTAGTAATATATTAGGTTAGAATTAATACTTACCTTTAATATAATAATTTTATTTATAAATAGTATCTTTATTAGCGCTATAATTAGTTAAAAATAGTAATATAATAGTATTACTATAATAAAAAAATTAGGGATATACTTATAATAAAAGTAATTAATAAAGAAGAAAAAAAGAAAAGAAAAGGCTAAAAATAAAGAAAAAAAGGTAGCTTTTATAATTATTTCTTTCTTTTTTATATAACTAATAGTTAGCTAGTAATTAGTTTATTAATAGCTAGCTATTAGCTAGTATAGCTAATATTATAAAGATATAAAAGTTAGTAGAAAGTTTTTAGTAAAAAGGTAGTAGCTTAAGGGAAATAGTAAGAAATTAATATAGTATTTAATAAAAGTTACTAATATAACTTATAATAATATATAAACTAACCCTAAAAGTAATTTATTACTTTACTATACTTTTACTAACCTACTTTAATTCTTATTTTATAATATATACTCTTTTATAATACTAGTTAAGTTTAGCTAGTAGTATATAACTATATATAGTTAAAACTAATATAGAATTACTTTAGCTTTATAGCAAATACTATTATAGTTATATATAGGTTTTCCTCCCTACTCTAGGGTTTTTCCTATATAGTTTTAGTAGCAGAGGTACTAGCTATTGGGCTTAGCCTAACTAGAGTAATAATAATAATAATTTAACTTTTTCTTTTTATACTTTAAAGTATAATATTAAGTATAAGAAAGTAAGAAACTTAATTTATTATTTAATTTAATAGTAAATATTTTATTTTTTAAAGTAAAATAAATAAATAAAGAAAAAAGCCTTTAATTTAAACTAGAATTAATACTAGTATAAAATATAGAATTATATTATAATTTAGCCTAATATTTTAATATAAATTAGCTAATAAAACTAGTATTAAATATAGAAATAAATATATTTAAATAATAAACTAACTAAAACTATTAATATAAAAATATACTCTAAATTAAGGCTAAATTAAAATATACTTAATTCTCTAGAACCTTAAGAAAATTAAATTTTTAATAGCTTAGTTTTATTTAATTAATTAATTTTTTTAATTTCTATTATAACACTATAATAACCTATTAAATTACCTAATAATTTTAAGTTTAAAACCTTTTAAATACTATTTTTTAAGGGCTTAATACTAAATAATAGTATTATAAAGGGTTTTTTAAATAATTTAAATATTATTAAATAAATTATTTATAAATAATAGAAATATTATAAATATATTAAAAATTAGAAAAGAATTAATAAAAGAATTAAAGTATATAAAAAGAAGGGAAAAATATAAAAACTTAAACCTCTTTACCCTACTAAATAGAATTATTAGGCCTATAATTATATAATAAATTAGTGAATATTACTAATTCTAAAATAGTAATAATAAGAATAAAAAAAAATTATAGCTTAATTATAGTATTATTAGGTTAATGCTATATTAAAAGGGGAATAATTATTATACCTATAGTGTATATAATTATTCTAGCCTAAATATAGGATTTCTCTTTATATAAATTTAGTTATAATTTCTATAGGGATTAGTAGTATATAATATATATTAAAATACTCTAAATATATTTATATTAGAAATATATTATAGAAAGCTAATACTAATTCCTAGGGGATTTAAAAGAAAAATCCTAGTTAGAATAGAAAGATAAAGGATAAGTCTAAGTTTAAATACACAACTAGTCCTACTATTAAATATATATAGATTTCTACTATATTCATCCTACCTAATCGCCCCTAATTCCTAAGCGACTAGCTTAACAGTAAAGCTTTCTCTATATATATTTAGTTATAATTTCTATAGAAATGAGTAGTATAAAATTTATATTAAAATACTTTAAATATATCTATATTAGAAATATATTATAGAAGCTAATACTAATTTTTAGAGAATTTAAGAAGGAATTTTAAGAAGAATAAAAAAAAGAATAAGTCTTAGTTTAAATATATAATTAATTCTATTATTAAAAGCATACAAATTCCCATTATATTTATCCTGCCTAATCGCCCCTAGTTATTAAGCGGCTAGCTTAACAATAAAATAGTATATTAAGCCTTAAAAAAAGATTCTCTTATCTTATTTCTTTAATTTATAAGCACTTTAAGCAGCCCTGCTTAGGGCTACTAAAGCAAGTGCTTAGTAGCTTTAGGTTAACTATAGTATAGCCCCTCCTGTTTCTCTAAGGATCTAAGCTTATAGCTTAAATCTATCACACTTACTATATAATTCTTTTATTTATTAATATTACTAGTAAATTTATTCTTTATTTCTTTCTATCTCTTTATTACCTTAAAGGCTATATTCCTATAATCCCTACTCTTTTTTAAAGCTTATTAATATTTTACTTAGCAGACTTAAATAATTTTTCATTCTATAATAGTAAAATAGATTTAATTATCTGCGCGGCCCAGTTGCTAGGCAATGACGTGACGCGGTTGAGTCGCAAGTGGCTATACCGTGACTATGTACATCAATTACCCGTAATCGTAACGCAGCGCTGAAATTGTCAGTAAAGGGAAAAAATGGAAAGCTTAAGAGGCCCGCGGCTGAGAAGAAAGAAACAAGGCCAAGATGTATTCGGGCATTTGCTGTTCGGTTTAACAAATTTCAAGCTGGTTTTGAACCAGCGAGCGCTGTATGCTGGCCCAAAAACACCCCTGTACCGCCAAAAATAAGACTCTAATGAGCATTTAATCCACGACGGCAAAATGCTCGACAAAAAAAAAACCGACCGATCGCATATGCCGTATCTCACACTATATACGAATTAATCATCGAGAGAAACAATACAACTCACGTGTTCGGACATCTATTTTCCTGATCGCACCACCTGCAATTTATATGAATTTTTACCTAGTTTTTGACTTTATGAAACAAGACGGCATCATATTTTGCACGGTACTGCTTATGTGCTTATGAAATAATCAGACCGCAGCCACTACCTGTCGTCATAATAACAATCAGATCGGGCCTGTGTCGTTCGAGCGTACACTTGGATCCGCATTGTAAACGTGCCAATTCGGACTTGAATTATATGACTTCACACAATATTCATTCGTACTACATAACATTTTTATGTAGTCAACTTTTCGCCTCTCACTTGACAAAGGCTAGGCACCTGCGACTCGCACCGCGCGAGTGCACCTTTTACTGGCGCTATGCGTGGTAAAGCTCGCACGTCATCCGCGCCCCGCGCCCCTACGTGTAACGGCAGCGCGTGCACTCCACCCGCTGACCTGTTTTTGCGTACGGCTGCTTTTAGCTACTAAAAATGAGGGATAGCTGCTAGGTTGTAATATTCACTGAAAACTGCCCTAAGGCACCAATGAGGTCACCAGTGGCATCCATAATAATGCTAATACAGACTAGGTACTTCTAATTAGCCCACTAGATGCCTAGTGTGTAATGTAGACAGCAATAAGCTTTGCTATTGTGATACACTGCTACTTTCGTGACCTAGTTAGCGCCTTTGGACAATTAAGGGCACACAATCCACGACACAGGATAAACTTTTAGGCTTAAGAAAGTTAGGTATAAGTTATGTATGGGTTGCTAGTAATAGGGCAATCACTTTATATTATACAAGAGGGTGATTAGTGGCATTTATAAAAATTTTTGCTACCTTTATTAATTATTAAAGCTAATAATACTAATTATTTTTACTAAAATTTCTATTTCTTTTTATACTAGCTTTATTATTATTATTATTAATACTCTAGTTAGGCTAAGCCTAATAGCTAGTACCTCTGCTACTAAAACTATATAGAAAAAACCCTAGAGTAGGGAGAAAAACCTATATATAACTATAATAGTATTTACTATAAAACTAAAGTAGCCCTATACTAGTTCTAACTATATATAAATATATATTACTAGCTAAACTTAATTAATATTATAAAAGAGTATATATTATAAAATAAGAATTAAAGTAAGTTAGTAAAAGTATAGTAAAGTAGTAAATTACTTTTAAAAGTAATTTATATATTATTATAAATTATTTTAGTAACTTATATTAAGTATTATATTAGTTTTTTATTATTTTTTTAGGTTATTACTTTTTTACTAAAAACCTTTTACTAGCTTTTATATTTTTATAGTATTAGCTATATTAGCTAATAGCTAGCTATTAATAAACTAATTACTAGCTAACTATTAGTTATATAAAAAAAAAAGAAATAATTATAAAAGCTACTCTTTTTTCTTTATT
>SRPU01001312.1:0-10014 GCA_018360185.1 Claviceps lovelessii
CCTAGCTATAATTAAGCTATAATAGCTTTAATAGTAAAGGCTAATATATTTATCTCTATTTTTAGTAGTGCCTTTAAATTAAAATAAATAAGAATAAAAGCTTTTAAAAACTTTTACTTAAGTTAATTAAATATAGCTAGCTTACTATTACTTAGTTATAAAGCTTCCTTATTATTATTTTTTAGTAAGTTAGTAAAAAAGATAGTAATCTTACTATATTCTTAAATAAAGTATTTATAAAATCCTATAAACTTAAGGAAATACTAAATATTTATTATACTATAAGGTAACTACTACTTTACTACTACTTTAATGCACTTAGGCTTTATTTTAATACTATTAAGTATAATAATAAAGCTAAGAAAGCTAATATATATAATAGAGAATTTATATTTATTAAGGTTAATATAAAGCTTAGCTTTTTAAAGTTTTTATAGAACTTATTTAATATACCCTTTATATATTACTAGGTTACTACTATAAATTAGAATATTATTTAGGTAAATAATATAAATAGTATTAATAAGCTTTTCTAGTATATTATTAATATACTTTTAAAAGGTAGCTAGTGTATTTATAAGGCTAAAAGGCATTATAAGATATTTAAAGTGCCTATATTAATAGTAAAATACTATTTTATTTATTACCTTTATAAATATATAGCTAATAGTATATATCTTTTAAGTTAATTTTTATAACTACCTTTACTTTCTTTAATTAATTAAGGATTTCTAATATTAATAATAGTAGGGCTTTATTCTTCCTTATAACCTTATTAAGGCTATAATAGTTAATATATAGCCTAAACTAACCTTCTTTTTTTAGTATAAATAAAATTAGGGCACCTAAAGGACTTATTAATTATTAAATCTATTCTTTTTACTATATATTAGCTAGATATTTATAGAAAACTTATAGCTTCTTCTTAGTAAGGTTATAAATTAGCCCCTAAAAAGATATCTTACTATTAATTAGCTTAATTATATAAATATAACCTCCTAAGGCTAGGAGCTAGCCTATAAGTTCTTTTAAAAATATATTTATAAACTTAGTATATATCTTTAGTAGCTTTTTTATAGCTAGGTTACTACTTAATTACTTATTATTTTTACTTTATTTATTAAGCTAAGGTTTTTTTATATTACTCTCCTTTATTTATAGGCTAGTTTTATTTTTATTATTTCTTAGTATTTCCTTAATCTATACTAAAGTTAGTATTAGTAATATAATTATATTCTTTCTTTTATAGCAAATTTACTTTAAATACCCTATAAATATAAGGTATTTTTATATTATTAAATATTACTAAGTCTTATTATTTTAAAATAGAATTTATAGCTTATAGTTTTTTACCTAGTTAGTACTTAAAAGTAGGTCCTTTTATATATTAGTAATATAATAATAAACCTAATATATTTTACTATAACCTATACTATTAATAATACTAACTAACTTATTTAATATACCTTTATACTTAAGTAAATTACCTAAAGCACTAGCTAGTAGTATAGTATTTACTTTTATATTTACTTAGTTTTCTTTATTTAATATTTTAAAGTAAATAATTAATCTTTTAGCTTTTAAATTAAATAATACCTTAATAGCTACCTAGTAGTAATTCTACTATATAAATACTTTTATTCTTATTTTATTATTTATCTCTTTATATTTAACTACTTTATTAATACCTAGAGTATTTATTTTATAAAGGGTAATAGTTATAAAGAGAGTATAGCCTTAAGGCTTATTAGTATTAATTAAAATTAAGTTTATATTTAAGGTTTTTAGTATTAGGTTCTTATAGTATAAATAGTGCTAGCTTATAATATATTTATTACTTTTATATATAGTATAGTTTAGTTTTAAATACTTAAAGAATATATATCCCTTTTTTTAGCACTTATAGTATTAAATATTATTAAAGTCTCTATTATTAGAAGGTTTATAGTTATATTACTTTTAGTTTACTACTAAAGAGTATAATTTTTATTACTTATACTTTATAAAACTTAAGTATTTTTAATTACTTAGGAATTCTTTATTAATAACTTTTATTTTTTAGCCTTAGCTTTAAAAATAGTTTTAACTTTAAAGAAACTTTTAGCTTAGTATTTACTTTTTAATAATAAAATTAAGGCTATTAAAAAATATATAAATTTAAAGTTATTTTAAAATAGCTTTAAAAAGCTTAGCCTTAACTTTACTTTATTTTTTAAAAAAGATTTAAAATAATATTTTATTATTTTATTAAAGGTTTATTAATACTTTAGTAGCTTTTAAGTAATAAGTATTTTTATTAATAGTTTTAATTTTTAGCTATTTTATAAATTCTACCTAAGTATACTCTTTAAAGTTTATAAAGCTATTAGTAATAATATATTATATTTACTAGCGCTTTATATTATTAATAAGGCAGCTACTAATATATATTACCTTAGTAGTATCTTTAAAGAATATATAGAGATTTATAGTAAATACTATATATAAATTTAATAAAAAATTTTAAAAGCTTTTATAAATATTACCTTTATATATAAAAGCTTTAAGTTAGGCTTTTATAAGTTTTATATATATAAGGGGCATTATAATTATAAAGTAAGCCTATAGCTTAGAGGTTATAATATAACTTATATTAAGAGTACTAATAATACTAAGCTTACTGCTTTTATAATTTCTAATAAGGTTAACTTTCTTAAAAGATTTCTAAAGTGCCTTAAGGTTCTTATACTTATTAGCTATTTATATAGCTTATAGTAATTAAGCTATTTTCTTAATCTTTTTATTAAAGGCTATTTTTTTATTAATATTTTAGTTAGTTATATAAATAAAGTTATAGTCTTTAATTATAAAATACCTCTTCTCTTTAATTATATTTAATAAATAGTTAGCTTTTTATAAAATTATAATAAGGTTATAGCTAATTAAATAAATAACTTTTTTAATAAATATTTTAATTTAGTTAATAGTTTACTATTCCTAAAAAAAAGAGAGATTTAGTTATTAAGGCTAAATATAAAATACTACTTAGTAAAGTAAAGATTAAAATATAGAAAATATACTATAATATAGCTACTAAGTAAGGGGTAGTGCTTAAAGGTATAAATCTCTACCTTATTATATAAATATACGCGCTTCTTCTTTTATATACTTCCTTAGTGCGCTACTAGGTTATAGTAAGGGCACCACATGCCTTACGACTCCTATGCCCCCTTAGGTCTCATAAGGCTAGCCGTACGCAAAGCCTTAGGGAGGAACGGTCATAATATATATATAGACTTATAGTTAGGAAGAATCCTTATTTTAAGACTAAGAACTAATTAAGGAATATATAAAAACTAAGACTATATTAGAGAAGTAAGCTATTTAGTAGTAAATTTAATAGCTTAAAGAAATTTAGTAATTATAAGTATAGAAGTAGGAATTAAAGAATACTCTACTAAATTAGCTAAGGATTAAGTATTATCCCTATTATATTTATTATTTATTTAATAATTTATATACTAATAGTAATAAAGAAGTAAAAGTTAGTAATATTACTAAATTAGAACTAAATACTACCTTATAGAAAAGAGAGAATTAAATAAATAATTTATATTAAGTAATTAATAGTATACCTAAGTATTATTAAAAGAATTACTAAAAAATTATTCTTACTTATAATTATATAAAACTTAATTATTACTCTTATTAGGATTAATTTATTAAAGAAGACTCTAACTAAAAAAAGATTTAGAAAAATAATTAAAATAAATTCCTAAAATAAACCTTATTTTTAATTAAAAATTCTAGAAATTATAAGGTTAAATTAGCTTAGTAGCTAAAATTTATAAAGTAAAGAAAGAAATAATCTCTAAGGGATTTCTATATTTATCTAAACTTTTTTAAAAAGCATTTTCCTTAGGAAAATAAATAATAAAAAGCTTTATAATTCTTTATAAAATTAAAAGAACCTTTTTATTATTATATAAGAATACTAGCCCTAGAAATCCCTAAAATTTAAGAATAAATTATAAAATTAACTACTTAATACTAAAAAGCCCTTAAGTTAGGAAATTAAAGGAAAAGAATTACTAAATTTACTTTTTTAAAAAGCACTAATACTAAATAACCTTAAATAAATTACCTTAGAAAGAAATAGAATCTAAAGAAAGCTACTATATTTTAAAATAATTCCTTTAAAGATAGGTTAAAATCTTACTCTAATAATACCTTAAAGGTAACTTATTATAAATATAGTAAATTAGAATATATTAAACTATAATACTCTAAGAAAATACCTATTACTTAAGTTAAAAATACTTAAGTAAAAAAGGGAAAACCTAAGAAAAAAATAAAAAAAAAAAAGCTAAAAGATTAAGTATAATACCTAATACTTAACTAAAGAATCTCTAAGGGTATTACTATACTTTAAGATTAATACTACTCTCTTAAGTAGAAAATTAGAAATAATTTATATAAATTTAAATATTTATATAAAGGCTAATATAATTAATCTTTTATTAGTATAAAAATAAGGATTAAAAAGAAAAAAGGGAATATTTATTTTAGTTAAAACTATTAATAGTTAAAATATTTCTAGTTTAAATATATAGGCTTTACTATAATACTTAGTTAATTTATATAGTATAAAACAGACTATTATTTAATATTATATTAAAATTAACTTAAAAGAGAATATAATTTTATTAAAAATACCTATATTAAAAGACCTTAATATTTTTATATAACCTACTATATAAATATAGTAGTTTAATTTAAAACCTAATAATTTTATATTATTAAATACTAAAAAATTCTATAGAGAAGCAACTTAATTACTATATATATATATATATTATTTATAAATTAAGAACTATTACTATTTAAATCTAAAGATATTTAAATTAACTATATATTTACTATTTTAAAAAAGCTTTAAGAATATAAATAAGTCTTTAAAATAAAATTAGCTAAAAATTTACCTATTTACTAGGATATTAATTATATAATTAATCTTAAACTAAAGACTAAACCCCTATATAGATTAATTTATTTATTATTCTTAGTAAAACTCTAAGCCTTATAAACCTATTTAAATAAAAACCTAAAGCTTAGTTATATTTAAGCCTTAAAGAGTTCTATAGGCATACTAATTCTATTTATACCTAAGAAAGATAGTTTCTTATAATTATATATTAATTATTAAGGATTAGATAATATTATTATTAAGAATTATTACCTATTACTACTTATTTCTAAAATTCTAAACTATATTTTAAAAGTAAAATAGTTTTTAAAATTAAATATTAAAGAAGCTTATTATTATATTTAAATTACTTAAGGAAATAAATAAAAAACTACTTTTTAAATATAATATAATTATTATAAATACCTAGTAATACTATTTAGGTTAATAAATACACCTACTACTTTTTAATACTATATTAATTAAGCCCTTTATAGCCTTAATAATATAATATATATTATTTATTTAAATAATATTTTAGTCTTTTTAAAAACTTAAGAGAAATATATAATATATTTAAAATAAATTCTAAATTAGTATAGGGATACTAATTTATATATATATTTAAATAAATATAAATTTTAGACTAAAAAAAGACCTAGAAAAATAATTAGGATAACTTCCTAAAATAGACCTTATCCTTAATTAAAGATTCTAGAAATTATAAAGTTAGATTAGCTTAATAACTAGAATTTATAAAATAAAGAGAGAGATAGTCTCTAAGGGATTTCAATATTTACCTAAATTCTCTTAAAAAGCATTTCCCTTAGGAAAATAAATAATAAAAAGCTTTATAATTCTTTATAAAATTAAGAGAACTACTTTATTATTATATAAGAATGCTAGCCCTAAAAATCCCTAAGATTTAAGAAGAAATTATAGGATTAGCTACCTAATATTAGAAAGCCCTTAAGTTAGAGAATTAAAGGAAGAGAATTACTAAATCTGCTTCTTTAGAAAGTACTAATACTAAATAACCTTAAATAGGTTACCTTAGAAAGAAATAGAACCTAAAGAAAGCTGCTATATCCTAAAATAATTTCTTAAAAAATAGGTTAAAATCTTACTTTAATAATACCTTAAAGGTTACTTACTATAAATATAGTAAATTAGAATATATTAAGCTATAATGCCCTAAAAAAACATTTATTGCTTAAGTTAGAAATACTAAAGTAAAAAAGGAAAAATCTAAAAAGAAAATAAATAAGGGAAAAGTTAAGAGATTAAGTATAATACCTAATGCTTAACTAATAAATCTTTAAGGGTATTACTATATTTTAAGGTTAATACTACTTTATTAAGTAAGAAACTAGAAGTAATTTATATAAATTTAAATACCTATATAGAGGCTAATATAATTAATCTCCTATTAGCGTAAAAATAGAGATTAAAAAGAAAAAAGGGAATATTTATTTTAATTAAAACTATTAATAATTAAAATATTCCTAGTTTAAATATATAGGCTTTACTATTATACTTAGTTAATTTATATAGTATAAAACAGACTATTACTTAGTATTATATTAGAATTAACTTAGAAGAGAATGTAATTTTATAAGGAATGCCTATATTAGAAGACCTTAATATCTTTATATAACCTACTATATAAATATAGTAGTTTAATTTAAAACCTAATAATTTTATATTACTAAATACTAAAAAATTCTATAAGGAAGCAACTTAACTACTATATATATATATATTATTTATAAATTAAGAACCATTACTATTTAAATCTAAAGATATTTAAACTAAATATATATTTACTATTCTAAAGGAACTCTAGGGATATAAATAGGTCTTTAAAATAGAATTAGCTAAGAATCTACCTATTTATAAGAATACTAATTACACTATTAATCTTAAACTAGGGACTAAGCCTTTATATAGCCTAATTTATTTATTATCCCTAGTAGAACTCTAAGCATTATAAACTTATTTAGATAAGAACCTAAAACTTAGTTATATTTAAGCCTTAAAGAGTCCTATAGGCATACTAATTTTATTTATACCTAAGAAAGATAGTTCCTTATAATTATATATTAATTATTAGGGATTAAATAATATTACTATTAAGAATTATTACCTATTACTGCTTATTTCTAAGATTCTAGACTATATCTTAGAAGCTAAATAGTTTTTAAAATTAAATATTAAAAAAGCTTATTATTATATCTAAATTACTTAAGGAAATAAATAGAAAACCACTTTTTATATATATTATAGTTATTATAAATACCTAGTAATGCTATTTAGGTTAATAAACGCACCTACTACCTTCTAACATTATATTAATTAAGCCCTTTATAGCCTTAATAATATAATATATATTATTTATTTAAATAATATTCTAGTCTTCTTAAAAACTTAAGAAGAATATATTATATATTTAAAATAAATTTTAAATTAACTTAAGGATGCTAATTTATATTTATATCTAAATAAATATAAGTTTTATTAGTAATTAGTTAAATTCCTAGGATTTATTCTAATAGAGAAAGGGGTCTAAATAGATTTAAAATAAATTAAAACTATTACTAATTAGCTTAAACCTAAAACTTATTATAATATTTAAGTATTCTTAGGATTCTATAACTTTTATTAATAATTTATTTATAAATATTTAGCTATTATAGTGCTATTAATAGCCCTTCTAAAGGGGAGTTAAAATAAAAGGAAACTAGAATTAGTATACTTAGGAGAAGAGAAATAATAAGTATACTAAACTCTTAAAAATACTTTTACTAAAGCCTCTTTACTATATTATATTAATCCTAACTTACCTATTTAAATTAAAATAAATATATTAAAATTTACTATTATTAGTATTTTATCTTAACTAGATTTATTAGGTATTTTTTACTTAGTAGCCTTTTAGTCTTAAAAGTTATAACCTACTAAAATATACTATAGTATACTAAATTAAGGAATGCTAGTAATTATTAAATTATTCTATTATTAGAGATATTATATTAAGGGAGCACCTATAGAAATTAAAGTATTAACTTACTATTTTAATCTTTAATTCTTTATAAAAACCTTAAAACTAAATAGGAGATAATTCTAATAGTGTATATTTCTTACTCTTTATAATTTTATAATTTAGTATTAAAAGAGAGTTATAAACCCTATAGATACCCCTTTATATTAACCTAATTATATTTCTTATAAAGTAAAGAATACTAAAGAATTAATATTAGAATTATATATAAAGATTATATAAATTAATATAGTATTTATACCCTAAATTACTAAAGTAAGTAAGTAGGCAAAAATTAGTGCCCTTACTATAAAAGGCCTAGTAGAGAATATGGAATTACTACCTTATTTTAACTAAATACTAATTAAATAAATAAAAAGAAATAAAGATCTTTATAATTAAAATAGTTCTAAATTACTATTAAATCTAGTACTTAAAGCTTAAAAATCTAATATATAGACCTAAGACTAGCTAAAGTAAGTCTATAGCTACTAAAATTTATAATAGTCTATAGACTAAAATAGAATTCTAAGATTTTAAAATTAAATATTTATTATAAATTTAAAAGCACTTAAGTTAGTCTTATTTTAAATCTATTATAATAATTTATTAGTAAGCTATTTTAGTATAAAAAGGATATTAAAACTTCTTAAATAGAAGTTTTATTAGATAAATTTATATACTAAAGTTAGAGATTATATTAAATCTGATACTATTTACTAAAAAACTATAGCTAAAAGATATAAATTATATAAAAAACTAGAAAATTTACTTATTTTAAATAAGCCTAAGATAGAAATCTTAATAGATTTTATTATAAAATTACCTAAAATAATTTAAAAGATAAAGGTAGTTAATTCTATCCTTATAATTATAGATAAATACACTAAATATATAATATTTTTCTCTATATTATATTTAATTACTATAGTTAAACTAGTAGAATTATTTTATAATAAGGTTAAACTTATATTTAGTATACTAAAAGGAATTGTTTCTAACTAAAGCAGTGTATTTACTAGTTAATTTTAGTTAGAATTATATTTTATTTTTAAAATTAGACACTAATTATTAATAGTATTTTATCCTTAAATAAATAAATAAATAAAAAGAGTAAACTAAACATTAGAATTCTACTTATATATATTTATTACTAAATTAGAATATGTTTAGCTATTATTATTAAAAACTATATAATTTATATATAATAATGCTAAAAATATAACTATAAACATAAGCCTAAATATAGCACTAATAGGTTATAACTTAGAATTTTAGATAATTAAGGATAATTCTTTAGAGAGGGGAGTACCTAAAGCTAGAAGCTAAGTATAGAAATTATATATACTAAAAAGTAAATTAGAAATACAATAGGTATAAACAAATAAATTATAGGCAAAATACTATAATTAAAAACATTAGAAAATAACTTTTAAAAAAGGGGGATTTGCGCTTTTAAGCATAAAGAACTTATAATTTAAAGAAGAAAAATAGAAATTACTTCTAAAATTTATTAGCCTATTTTAAATTCTAAATAAAATTAGAAAACAGGCGTATAGATTAGTATTACTAAACTAATTATTCTAAATATATAACGTATTCTACGTTAGTTCCCTTAAAAAATAAACCTTTAGAAATAAGGAAGAAGAATAAAATTTACCTATTTCTAACTTAGATAATAATTCTAAGGAATAGGAAGTTAACTAAATTAAATTATATTATTTTATCTAAAAGGAATTACATTATTTAGTAAAATAGAAGGGATAGCTGTCTAAATATAATTAGTAGCTAAATACTGCTGCATTGTAAAATGCCAATTAATTAGTACATAAATACCACGTAATATTATTTAAATCTAGAAAGAATGCAATTCGTAAAGGGCCCTAAAAACGCAGAAGGCTACGAAAACATCCTCTAGAATAACTTTAGAAAATTCAGTCATAATTCGCAGTTATTAACAATTCTATATTATTACTATTAAAAAAAAAACTAAAAACAATAACAAATTCATGCCTATTTCTTACACACA
>SRPU01001313.1:0-10007 GCA_018360185.1 Claviceps lovelessii
GGGGGGCAGGCAAAAGTGAGAACACTGTACCTGATATCGGTTATGTATATAGGATACCAGAGCAACATCATCAATTAAAGGCCGTCCTACAAGCTACGAGTCACACAATAGTCAGCACCACGCGCGCGAGCGCATATATATTTTTTGAGACAAGAAAGAGGACGTACCGATGCGTTCAAGTATATGTACAATGCGACCCTTGTGTTGGAAATGGGTATATCTTGAATAACAAAATTGTCTAATCCGACTGTGGTCTCGAGCAATTCATCCATGGCGGCATTGGCAGCAGCCTGATTCTTCTTATCAATCGGATCCAATTTTGCCAAGGTATCTGTGCGAAACATCTCCAGTCTGTCGACAAATGGCGCAGGCTGCAGCGACTGAATAAAGCGTGATAAGCTCCTTGAGAAGTGGTTTCGAATGCCTGGTCAAGTTCAGAAAAACGGGTCGTGTTGCTTGCTACGAAAAGACCAACGTCACGTACCTTTAGCAAAAGGCTGGCTAATTGCTCTCACGAGCAACGGCGTTTCTACCAGCCGCAGCAGCAGAGGTATAAAGGCCGCTCGGGAGACATCCAGCTCGTCGCGGAGCTGGGAATTCTGCTGCAGATTTCCTATGACATCGGCAGCGAAAGATGTCGACACCAGAGTGAAGAGTTCCATCCACTTGGAAATGACGTGGCATAATTGCAGCGCTGCCCTCGTATCTCGCATAGCCGTGCCCTCGACCATCATCTTGATGACATGGTAGAACATGAATTCTTCGACCCAAGCAGAGCTCCGCCAGCGCCTCAGCCTTCCCGTGCCATTTACACCAGTATGACCCTGCTCGTTTTCTCTGCTGCCTAGCGAACCGGTTTGTGCCGTTGCCTTCAGCTGCAGAGAAGAATACTTGTACAATGCGCGCAGTATTGAGGAAGCGTCAACGTATCCAAGCTGGCTGAGAGCTTGAATGTACGGCGGGATGCGCGGATCGAGACTCACTTCGTTGTAGGGCTGTGGACGGAGAAATAGCTCGGCAACGAGGATCGGGGGGAGGGGATGTTGCGAATGGACGAGGGGGATGAATTCGTTGAAGCGGTTGGTCTCGAGCCGCTTGACGATGCACTGGGAGACAAACTTGGCCCAGTACTGAGCCGCATCGCGCAGAGCGCGACGTGCGCCTATGCTTTGTTGCATGCTATGCGCTCAATGTGGTAAGATGGGAGATGAATGATGGAATTCGGGGTTCGGGGTTCGACATTCGACGTTCGAGATTTGAGATTCGGGGTTCCAGCGAATGACGGTCAGATGCGATCAATGGCCATGGAAGTAGCGTTTGCTGCGCCTGGCAGCGCAAGGAGAAGGAGGCGCGATGGAGAACTTGGACAACTGGCGGCTCCGGAGATTCCCATTAGCAGTCTGCTGCCTTTATGCGATGCCAACCTGGGGTTGAAGCGTATGAAAAATGTATGATGAAGCTCGGGTTATGAAATGATGGAATGATGGAATGATGGAATGCTGGAATGATGGAATGGGAATGGGAATGGGAATGGGAATGGGAATGGGGAAATGTGGGAATGGGGAATTGGGGACATGGGGAAGTGACGGCCGGCGCTGCCTGCCAGTCGAGGCATGCGGGACCCGCAGCTCGAAAGGCCCGACGACATGCAGCGTCCATGTCCCGAGTACCTCTTGAGCCGCATCAATACAGCAGTCATAAGGGGGCGACAACCTCAGCACTAGGTAAACAGTACATATACCCATGTTAGCACTCTGGAGTCTGGCAAGTCCCGAACCTCAAGCTTCAAGCAAGAAGTCAAGTCGATCGACCAGCCAGATCTTGTTTCATTCTTTGTGCATCGTCAGCTTCCAAGACCGCTACAGTCATTGAAGCAAGGCTCGATGACTGTCCAATCGTCCAATCACCCCGCATTGAAGTCTATCAGATCAATCTGCACATGTATGTCGCAATAAACCAATCGGCCACGGACATGCTAAGCAGGCTTAGCAGTTATTCTCGACTGGTCACCCGGAAAGCAAGCAACCCGGGCATCATGTATTGCAACTCGAAACTCGGGACAAACATGGAGGGAAAGCAGTCTACATAATGGTTTTCCATATTGCCTTACGATTGCAAGCTACGGTTTTTCCTCATACTCGCAATGCGCATATCCCGTCCAAGAGAAAGCGTGCCACAGGTATCCAGTGTCCCGTCAAAGTGCAAAGTCTACCCGGCGTTCTCGCCGATGGATTTGCGATATTCGAGCCGGGCATGAGTGTGATTCCGGTTCAAGCTCTGGAGGTCACATGGATGGATTTCCAGTGAATAAGGGATACTGGGGCGACAAAAGCCCAAGTGCTACGCGCCACGACTTCCCCGGTCATTTGTGAATGGAAACCAAGGTTTGTCTACCAAATTCTGATTGCCAAATTCTTTCTTGCCTTCGTGACTATCTATAAATACATTCAGATTTAGCGATTGTGACCTCATGAACTCCGTTCTCTGACCCATCACTACAGCAAATCAGTTTGCCACGACCCCATCGACACTCCAGTCGTGACGGCGATTACGCCACCCTTTCTACGTGTTCCCTGGAGTCTAGACTATGGCCACGCAAGACAGTGACGCTAAAATGACTTTTGCTAGCGGCTCATAGACTCTTGATCAGTGTTTTTGCGTGTTTCTGCGGACTATAAGAAGCTCTTGCTGCTCGCAGTGTCCCCAAACACTCCATCTCCAGCCCTCACAACCTCCAACTTAAGGAGCCTGCTCGGCGACAGTAATATCCGCCAATAAAGACGTCACTGAATTCCTGACACAATAAGCATCAATTTAAGCGCAGAATCTCTTCGCTTTGTTCAAAGAAACAATAGTTCGCGCGACACACGGAGCAGCCCAAGTCGGCAGAATATCTCTCATGGAAATTCCAAACCTCCCCGATATGACGACCCCCTCTTTCTATGCGCCATCCGGGCAAGAGTCATACACAGGGATCTACGTCCTGCCAAGACGTTCGAGTACCCAGCACGATCTGCTGGGACGCGATACATGAGGAACGGCGCCGGACTCCTCCTTCACATGACGAGTCATAACGTCTCTGGGCCAGCCTCTCCATACATGGCCAGCTCATTGCTTCATAGAAGGTGTCTCAGTGTTCTTACAAGCAGACGATTAGGGTAGAGGATGAAACAAGGTGGCTTCTTCCCGACGGCGAATCCATCTCATGCAGTTCGATCAGGGCAT
This sequence comes from Claviceps lovelessii, assembly GCA_018360185.1. Classification (NCBI taxonomy): domain Eukaryota; kingdom Fungi; phylum Ascomycota; class Sordariomycetes; order Hypocreales; family Clavicipitaceae; genus Claviceps; species Claviceps lovelessii. Next base: position 3,226 of record SRPU01001313.1, read on the forward strand.
GGCTCAAATGATTTGGTTCGCCATCTCCTTCTACAGACCCGCGAAATGACATGAAGTTGCACCCAATAGCAGTACGTCGGTCGCAGTCGTTGAGCATGTCAAACCTCGCTGCTATTGGAATGATGCTGTCACTTACCGCTCTCACTTACTACTGCCGAAACTCATTACCTCATGTATACAAGTATCTGGCCGTGTATGCAGAGACAAGAGAATGGATAGATACCTCCGACTTCAAAAGCATATTAAAGCCTGGAATAAACGCAACCCTCCCTTGAAAATCTCAGGACCGACCAAAGGCTACCATAGCACCAAGCTTGATGGTGGCTAAAGCCAACGAAAGCATTACTGCCATCAACTGTTCGGGATTTATCTATATGATCTACATATTATCTACACTGCCGAGGAAGCGGTCGAGCGGAGAACAGAACATGGCGATGAAAAGAGCCAAGGCTACATACGACAGTCATGACTTCTTCAGCTCCATGGAAACCAATATTCAAAAAGATAGGAAGCCGAGTCGAGCAATATGGTTTTCAGAAAGGGGAAAGCGTCAGATGGGGCCATCACCACCCAGGTCATCATTATGTTGCCACCACAAAAGAGAGGAAGGTTGGATCTATCAATAAAGGCGAGAGAGTCATGGCTCAGACACCCAATACAACGGCTTACTCTCGTCGCCTTTGCCCTCAGAAGCGCATTCGTGGGCAGAATTCTTGAATCCCAAGTCAGCATATCCGCACAACTCAGTGGAACGCCGAAGCGACCACGCAAGAGAGACACTTGGCATCCACGGCAAAGGGGCAAAGTCGAAATATAAAACGGCATGCCTCCTCCTCGTGCGGATTTTCAAGGCTTACCATCTAACCTCTTCCTCAGCGCAATATGGCTGGGAAGAAAAGCCCCATGACGCTTGTCATTCTCACACGAACGAGTTACCGATTACTATGGTCTGGCCAATGTTCATGTTTTGCTACAATACAACGTTGCGAGTCGCACCACCAAAAAAAGAACGCCAAACTTCGCAACCAACATTGGCGAAACGTGAAAGAGCGACACTCGCTTCATCATTTCTCTTTCCATTATCATTACCACTATACCATCATGGCTTTGTAAGGGCTTCTGCACCTCAGGGAGCAAAGAGTCAAAGCCGCCGCATGAAGGATATCGCAAGATGAGATTTCCAGGAACCAGGGACAACCGAGCTCATTCCTCATTCACCATAGCCTGCGCCTTATCCTCACTACAAGACATCATGAGATAAATTCATGGGACGTCTCGCTACATACATACTGACATATATGTTTATCTCCATTTTCTCCCCTTGCGCTGAAAAATACTGCCGCGGGAAGGACATATACATATTTTGGAGTCTGCGGTATCAGAATGGATGAGCCGCCATGGGCGTGGGAGGTGAAACGGAGAGGAAAGACAAAATCATCTCTGTCAACGCAAAGGGCTTGTGCAACCTATACATGCACCATTCCTGTCCTTTCGCCCCCGTCACCCCACAACTACGACACGCGTATGGCATATTATTTCGTAACAAGGACCCAAGTACATGTCCTATGTTCCTCAAATGTTGCTGAGAGCTGTCTTGACCCCTCGTCTACCTTTTTGTTTCCGCTCCTTTTGCATTATATTTCGTCCTCCGCAAGGTGTCAACACACCAGGCTGACTTTAACAACACCAGCCAATGACCACTGCAAGAAGTATGTAAATAAGAATCACGGCACTCAATCATGTGGATGTAAGTGCCCTTTCATTGACGTGTACTGGAAAAAGGGGGCGAGGCCCGAGAAATGGTATCCATGATGTGCTTTTTCGACGGCTCTCTCTATACATATGCATATTCGTATGTATATGGACGATATATATATACACGTTGCACAGGTTATGTTATAATGGAGTCGCGACCACGAGCGAGTTATGGTGATGAGCACTTACTCACCAAATACGAACAAACCCGGTGGATTGTCTCAACATATCGTATAGGCAACATACCTGACGGGCATACATATGACAGCCAGATGGCGGACAGTATTGAAACGGGCTGGGATAGCAAGAGATCGTTACATAGGTCCCCTGGGAGACAATGGGAGCCCCCAAGAAGGCTATTACCACTTTTCCTCGCCATATTTAAGGGCCAAGTCCCTAACTCAACCACCCAACCCGATCTCAATGTGCTCATGCTAGAGAGCATTGCATGCCAGAGAAAGAAGACCCATCGTATCTTGACGGAACGTCCAAGGCAGAATACAGTACAGTCCATAAGAACATGGACTTGAATCTTGGGAACGAGGACGAAGAACTCGCGCTACGCAGCCATACGCCTCATCATCGATGACAATGCATTCGTCACAATATACAACATATACCCGAAACCCCCTAGACAGCTTTATATGTAGCGATCAGCACAAACAGCCCCATGACCAAGACGAGTAACCAGGGCATCACAGGACCTACGTCACAGGCTCCTTTCCACTCCACCACCTACATATCGTTTTTCTCCAAGGAGAGCCGGGAAGCGTCGTATTCAGCCTCCGTCCCAGCGGCCCTTATTCACGCTCCCTTATAATGCATGTATCAAGTCCCCAGGGGGACAAAAAAAGGGATTACAGAGCCCGTTCACGCTCCAAACAAGCCATCACAGCTCCCGAGGACACAACCCCGTCAGTTAATGCGGGACACGCAAGACGCAATATTCGTCCATCTTTATGCACAAACTTGCGATGATAGCGTCTTGACGAGAAGAACGCGCAACATCTCTTTCTTGAAAGCGCTGCAGCGAGGACGTCAAGCCAACGACAAGAGGCGACATCATGGCACCCCTGGATATTTCATTCCAGGGCCAAAAACAACAGCCACAGTCGATGATGGGATCAGAGCTGCCACTACGTTGACACTTACTCTATTACTATCTTTTGCGTCAGGGATACACTGATTCCAGGAGGTAAGAAAGTCTATCTAATATATATACATATATATATATATATATATATATATATGTATGTACATGGTGCCGTGCTCCATCATGCCATCCGAGCAACGGAGCTGGGGCGTGCCATGGAACTGCAGACACTGTCGTGTCTTGTGAACAACTCAAGCGATTGTGCTCGTTCGCAGTCACTTTCACTCTCATCGGATTCTGCGTATAACATGCTCGTCGACCAAGACCGGATACACGACCCCAATGTCGCATTACATAGCCGTCGACAAAAAAACAATACACCACCATAGGAGACCCATAACATGCTCGTCTACAAACAGGAAATGAATCATAAGAAAGGCCAGGCATCCATTCGCGCCACGCAGTCCCAGGGACCCCGGAACAGCGGACGACAGAGCCTGGACGACATACATCCTCCCGCCACAGAAGCACAATCCACGATTAGTGCAGTTCCCCAGTACCAAGAGCATTATATTATGTCTAGACAGCAAGACAATGTACTGCACTGTACTGCACCAGGCATATGGATCTACATACATTTATACCGGTGCAAGGATGTCCTCCGGGAACAGCAGACTCGCTTTGCGGTGTACGAAAATGGCGACATCAGCGGCGTCCACTGCCTACGGTGGTGGTATAACGACGGAAAGGGCCGGCAAGAACGCCATTTCATGTCGATATAAGGAGCAGATTTATGATATTCCTGTTTCTTGACATGCACATGCACATGCACATGGCTGAGTGATGAATAGCCGACAACAGGACCACACGGTTCAGGCACAGACACAGGTTTTTGCCAGCACCCAACACCCAGCTTCTTGCAGCTAGCGGTGCAGAGCTGCATCGCGAGCGGAAACCGGCAAGGGTACGTAGCCATCGTTTGGCTGCGGCGAGGCACGACCCGAGGAAGACGTCTGAGACACGGCCGATGGTGAAGGATGACCGCGATGCCACGAATCCAACGGCATGACGTCGTGGATGTTGGTATCGGTACCGTCACGTATTTTGTAATTGTATCAGTTTTAGCAGATATCTGCGGCTCGTGAAGAAAAAATGGGCGAGAATGTAAACCTCGCACGGGGCAATCGATAGTCGAGACATCAGATAAATACTAAAGAAGCATTACTTCAATCTCGTGTGTGAATGTAAAAAAGAAAAGAAGAAGAAGAAGAAGAAGAGGGAAATAGATGATAGAATAATAGAAAGAAAAACAGGAAGCATCAACAACGCAAAAAGCCATGCCGATCGACTCCCAACTCTGGACAGTGACTAGAAAGCAACGCTCCCAAAGCACCGGGCCATCTCAACGTCATTGCGTCACGTCATGGTTCGACGGGCAGAAACGTCATGCCCAGAATAGCATTGACTCGATGCTATGATTTGAGCGAGGGGAAGACAAAAAACAAGAGTAAAAGAAAAAAGAATGGTACCGCCGTCGGGAGAAGTACCAGTTTTTTTTTTAAAAAAAAAAGAAAAAAAAATTTCGCGCATGCTGACAAGGAGTGAAAGGATACAAATCGGGGTTTCCATTGCATTGCGTCACGCGTGATTCTTATCATTTCGGATGATTATAGAGCGGCATCATCGTGGCAAGTTCCCGCGCAATGTCCCCTATTTTGACTTTGCTAAAATATCTGGCAGAGGAGTGGTTGAAGCATAATCAAGGCACATAATCAAGCGTAATGGCCTCTTCGTTCGCAAGGACAGTCGGGTCATTGCGTAGGTTCGACGCAATTGAGGCCCGACTGCGTGGTATGGTCTCTGGAGGAGCACCTTTTGGCAACTGTTAGGGAATGAAACGAGCAACATTTTGAAACAGGGTGTACTCTCAGGGTCTGTGTAGCTTTGGTTTAAACTTGATCCCGGGCCGAGCAACATCACCACCACCACCAACAACAACAACAACCCGCTAAACGCCCCTCTATTGAATGGAACTACTTAGATCCCCAGGGCGCTGTGGCAGTTCTCGCAATCTTTGCGCCCTCTTTGGTCACTAACTAGTACTTGTGGAGACTAATCCGGCAGACGTCGAGATGATGACTTTGTGCCACAAAACAGTCAAATGGTGTGTAGACTTGTGTAGTTTGATAACGCGAGTCTGCTTTTGGTGGCACCGCGTTGGCACAGAATCCAAAGCAGGATGAAAGGGCGAAAAAAATTAAGAGAGAGAGAGAGAGAGAGAGAGTCCGCCATTTCTTGTGCGTCATTTGTGACCCGTGCGGTGAGACTGAGAGACTCTTGAGGTGAAAAAGGTGACAGAAGCTCGGCTTCGGAGACCCCTAGTAGACGGTAGTATTGTACTACGGCCTGAACCGTGAGGCTACGTAAATGCGGCTCTGACGTGACTCTTCAGTGCTCAACCGTCAAATGTCTGTGAGAAATGCCAATCATCCCATCATTTCGCCGCATCGACTGCTGCAAAACGGTAGCACAGCGTCATGGGCCCAGCGTCTTGAACGCTTACACAAGGGCTTGCCCCCCCCCGGTGACGACTGTCCAGTTGCTCTCCTTGGTACATGACATCACCAGCAGATGGATGTGGAGGCAGTGGAGGGCCACCCAGGGTCGACTGGCGGCGGCCACCGACCTCACTCACCGTTCTGGCAAAAAGTAAAAGACACCCACCATCCGCGCTTGCGACCGGCCAGTTTCCCCGCCGCCTCAAAGGCCCCAAAATTTACGTTTGCCCACGTTCAATTTACGACAGATTGTCCTTTGCCGTGACTCGTGAATAAGGTGCAAAGTAAGGCAGGGGCAGTTCTTTGTGTGGGATGCCCGACATTTTCGTGACCGATGCCTCGAGTTGTGGAGTGGCGAAAAGAGAAGAAAAGAAAGAGACGCACGTCATTTTGCGTATGATTTAATGGAAAGAGGCGGGTCATCTGTGTGCGGCTGGCAGCCTGCGCTGGGAGTCGTGCGGCATGGTCAAATCAGTCGCAACATCGCAAAGAACCGCCATTTCCAATGGCATTCGCCGCCAAATGCCATTTTCAAATGGCCCGCCCGAGGCGCCGATGGGTCAGAAGTTCATCAGCAAGCCCGGCGTTCTCTGCAGCGCGGCATTTTTAGCAGGGCGTTCGACTCGATAGGTTTTTGGAATTACCGCGTGACTCGGCAAAGGACCGCCTGAGTCCCCACTGATGCTAGGCACTGCACTTGCACTCTTGTTAGCCTTTTCATGCTATGAAAATCTGAGTGTGACCAATGATCTCATGGTCGATGGTTGTGTGGATGATCCTTGTAGATTCAGACGAGGGCCAAGTCGCGGCGGCATCCGCAACCCACCCCCGTTGTTCAAAGTTCTGGCGAGGGTTCAAAAATAGAGGTCCCTGAACATGTGACGCAGCATGACTTTGATTGTCTGGCATCAAACGGCTCCAAGTTGGCAGCATGCCAGCAGGAGTGGAGGCTTAATTGTGAAGCAAAAGCAAAGCAAACTCACGGCCCGCGGTACTGGATTCCTCGTCGTTGCTAACCTCTGGTGGCAAAGACCCTGTGCACTTTGAAAATGCAACCACATGCATCCTGCTGAGTTGGACAAAAAAAAGCTCCTGTTCCATGTCCACTCCCACTTGTCCAGCATGAATCCTGGTCCGCGTTACGCCATCGGTGGCCCCCATTCCACGCACCCCACCCCCAACAAAGCCAAAGCCAAAGCCAAAGCCAAAGCCAAAGCCAGGCGTTATTGTCGATCAAAGGGGTCCCTTATGTCTGTCTGAGAATGCTGCTTTGGTGACTCCAGGATGGGAAGGGGTGTGATGATTTGCAAGTGGCAAGACAAGAGAAGAGGAAGGGGGGAGAAGGGAAAGAGCAAAAAGAAGAAGAATCGTGGGAA
>SRPU01001314.1:0-10004 GCA_018360185.1 Claviceps lovelessii
AAAAAAAAAAAAAAAAAAAAAAAAAAAGAAAGAAAGAAACCAAAACTACAACATCGACAAGAAAATCACGGCCTCTGACGCTGAGTCGTCGCCCGCCGCCTCCGCCGCCCGCGGAAAGGATGCTTGCCGTGACTAGAATCATCGTCGACATTCATTCATCGCCATGCAGTCGACATTGACCTCTCCCGTCCCGTCCCGCACACTCCTTCGCTTCCTCAAGTCGCAATCCGATGCAGCCTTTTCAATCTCAACGCACGGCGGCCGTCTCCGCTCGTCTGCAACCTACGGCACAAGTGTCTGTCGACGAGCCCGAGCGACGTATTCCGTGAATGGACTCAAGACCCGATCCTTTGCTACGGCTGCTCCGTGCCCGACGCGCTCCGGCTTTTCAGCTCGACACCTCCAGACGACGAGACAACGATTCTGTTCACCCACGTCCAATCCCAAGTTCCTGGGAGGCGCCTCTCGTTTCTGCACCACGACGGCCCCGAGGAAGCAATCCGAGTCGTCGAAACAGAGTCGTGAACCGACCTGGCAGGAAAGGCTTTGGGGCAGCACCGCCAAGAAGGGCGCCAAGCCGTTGAAGCCCGACGACCTGCCGGCCCATGATGACTTTGAGCATGGCTCGTCCATGTTTACCAGTCGTCGAGTCCTGTCGGCCAAGGCGGCGCTCGAGCCACGACTTCGATGTACAGAGGTAGACGAGCATGGCAAGGTCATTCTCGTGGACGGAGAGTTTAAGAAGACGGAACTCATTGCCAAGGTGAGGATTTGCCTTTGCTATTGTCTTTCACGTCTCCCACGTCTTCTTTCAAAATCATCTTTTTACATGCCCAATCATAAGCTGACACGGTGTGCTTTCGTGCTTCTCAACAGTTTGGCCTCAACCCCCGCGACCTCCGAAAGATTGACTCGTCGAATCTGCCCCATATCCTCGTCCGGCCGTCGGCCATTCTCCTCAATCTCCTCCACCTCAAAGTCCTCATCAAACACGACAGGGTCCTCCTGTTCGACGTATACGGCTCCAAGACCTCGTACCCGCAGTCGGCATTCATGTACGACCTCCAGGGACGACTGCAGCAAAAGACGACTCAAGGGTCCAACGGTCTTCCGTACGAGTTCCGCGCGCTCGAAGCCGTCTTGATGTCCGTCACGTCGGAAATGGAAGCCGATTTCGAGGCCGTGCGCGAACCCGTCATGCGCATCCTCAGCGAGCTCGAAAACGACATTGACCGAGACAAGCTCCGCATCTTGCTCATTCTGTCGAAGCGACTGAGCACCTTTGAACAAAAAGCCAAGCTGGTCCGGGATGCTCTGGAGGAACTCCTCGAGGCGGACGATGACCTGGCGGCCATGTATCTGACGGAGAAGACGCACGATCTATACAGGGCGCTCGATGACCACACCGAGGTGGAGATGCTGCTCGAATCCTACAATAAGCTGACTGACGAGATTGTGCAAGAAGCGGGCAATCTGGTGTCTGGAATCAGAAATACCGAAGAAATGTAGTTTCCCTCTCTTCTTTTCTCTCTCCTCTCCTTTTCTCTTCTATTTCTTCCTCTTTCGTCCCATTTCTCCCCCCTTTTTTCTCCCCCCTTTTTCTTCTGTTTTCCGTCTAACATCCCTAGTGTTCGCGCCATCCTTGACGCCAATCGAAACTCTCTCATGCTTCTGGACCTCAAATTCAGTGTCGGAACCCTCGGCCTCGCCATGGGCACCTTCCTGGCGGGCCTCTACGGCATGAACCTCGAAAACTTCATCGAAGAAACAAACTGGGGCTTCGGAGTCGTCACGAGCATGTCGAGTGTTGCGTCCATCCTGGTCTGCTGGTACGGTCTGATCAAGCTGCGCAAAGTCCAGCGCATCAAAATGATGCGCAACGAGCGGCCCCATGTGCCGCGGACCACGCACTATGCCTGCCACTATCCGTATGGAGATGAGAGCGCTCTCGGCCTGCTCGATTCCCGAAACAGAGAGCTTCTCCGGAGGGCGCACATGCAAAAGGCCGCCATGACGACTCGAAGGAGCTGGTTCGAGTTTTGGAAGTAACACGGCTCGGATTGTACAAAGATAGGGGGTTTTTTTTTCCCCTTTCACCTTCTTTGGTTCTTTATTTTTTTTTTGGGGGGGGGGGGGGGGGCGGTTTTTTTTTTGCCCATCAAAACAGCCTCGCAACACCTGACATCATCAGAGGGACAAATGGGGAGAGGAATTGAGGGCTTTGGCCATATCCTCTAATTATCCGATCGCTCGCCATGGCACCATGCAAAATGTGCTAATTATCCGTGGTCATGGTTGTGCGGCCTATCTCATATAAAAAAGAAAGTGAGACTTTGACCGGGGACAAATGACCCTCTGTGTCTCTGCTACTCCATGGCAAGAAACTTCAGCGGTCCTACGTGGTCTGATGCAGCAAGAAGCCTTGATTCGGACTGGCAATGATAGCCATGTACTTGTGTTCGTTCAATGCCGTGACCACGCGAGGAAAAAGAGCTTTCTGCTGGCTATTACATCCCATGCTTTGAGCATGAGGCTTTTCAGCATCCCACTGCCATCAGCCAATTCCATAGGCCGGAGCTAGGGAATGCGAGTAAGGGGGTGTGGCAAGGGAGGCCATTTTGAAACATTCTGAGCACGTAGAGTCTTTGAATATTGATTTATCTGGTCGCAGACGCTCGTGGTGTCCGACTACTACCCTGCATGCCTGCATGGCATGACCATGTGAAGGGCAAAAAGAAAAGAAAAAAAAAAAACGAACGAAATAAAAATTCTCCAATGGTAGCCAAGCATTCAACGGGGTAAAAAGGGAACTGTGCAGCCAGGACGTAATTTGTTCCATGTTCGCACAGTATTGTCGGCGCGACATGATGGCGGACAAGCCGCTCTCCTCTTGGTGACTCACTCACATGGTGTGATGTTCACTGTTTGGTGGGCTTGGTGGACTGTCTGAGTGAGGTAGTTCTGAACGGCCTGATCTCTGATCGAGGTGCAAACATTGTGATTTTCGGAACTACCCACGAGTCACGACCCACTGCATGTATTTCGTGCAGCTCGACGTGTCACAGGAGCGAACACATTGTCAGAACATCAGACCCACCTTGGCGGGCACCGGGCACTGACAGTCTGAGTCTGAGATGGACTCTAGAGTCATAGATTCGAGCTGGCTTCCCCGGATATGCTCATGCCTCATCCTTGGCCAAAAGGAAAAGGCCGCCTGGTCATTAATGCGACTGAATACCGTGTGTATATCTCGATGCCGATACAGCATTTTCGGGGTGACGGCATCGCACGCGCCACAGTCGCTCTCGCCGAGCGGAGCTTTCCTACTGCTTTGTAGTTATGTGGGTGGAATCGAGGAGCTCGAGCAGCCGTCGAGTGCACGAGCTGCACAAGCGTCTACTTCGCTGTATGCATCAACAAGAAAGCAAATTGACGGCATATCGACAAAGTCAAAAAGTCGGACCGGAAACGCATGCCGTTCAGATGCTCATCCTCGAGGTTTCTTTCTTGCCATGTCCAGAGTTGTTTGTTTGATCGAGGAGAATATCGCCTGCGTGAATCGTCAGCTTGGTGGCTTCAAGCGTTGGTTGCACCAATACTTTGTCATATGCACACGTACGGACAAAGCCAAATCGACCTTGTAGAACATACTACCTATCTTTGCCAAGCATGGCTGGTTCATTTCATATTTCCGAAAGCTCGTGACCTACGAGGGCCGGTGACGAGTCGTGCTCGAGTACACGTAGGCGCCGAGACGGCAGCGAAAAGTGAGTTCCAAGTGAGGATGCAACAAGAAAAACCAGGGTTGGAGGCTTGGCGAGGGTGTTGCCACGTGCTGGCCACGAGAGAATCCAAGGTTCTGATGCTTCACCTTCACTGCGACAGCTGCGACAGAATCCAGTCATCGGTATGAGTCAGCTTTTGGATCGCTCCTGCCCTGACAGGGTCCCTACGGCATCGAGATGTTTCGCGCCAATTCCAAAAAGCCCCCCAGCTTTACCGTTGCTGGCCCCTCAAACCCATTATTCATCATCTTCTTTTCTTTGTGAGCACAAGTGTCTGAATCTTCTGCAGGAGTGGGTGCTTAGGTAGGTAGTGTTAGCTTCAGTCAGGTATCCAGCTCCAAGGATATCGTCACTTATCCATCGCCCCGTCTCCGATATATTGGAGTGTGTAAGCTTGGTAGGTAGACCTTGATCCGAGAAGAAACTTACTTGCACGATTCGGCACGGTAGCAACGCAAAAGAGACCGTACAATCTTTTCTAATTCATCCCCCTCTGGCTAGGACTGGTACGAGGGAAAGGCTACAGACGTTCATTGATTCCAGTTCTCAGGAGACTCCAAGCATCACTGGCTTCGTCGAAGGAAAGAATAGCACTTCCACGGAACACATGCTTTTTTTTTTTTTAAAAAAAAAAAAAAAAAAAAAAAAAAAAAAAACGAAGATCGGGCACAATCCCAGACTAAGCTTCTGGTCATTCCCATGACTGGCATTTTCACTTGCCTGTTTGCCTGTATTTAAGGTCACTTGGCCGCGTAGCCCCCTCCCGGACTACCTTCTTTCTTCTCTTCCGCGCCGTTACCTGCACAAGATTTGTCCGCCTTCCTGAGACATAAAGACATGTGTTTTGCCTTCTTGCGTGGCCGAGTTCGATTCTTGATGTCCTTTTACTTTGGCAAGACCTACTCATGCTCTGTGAAGACAACCATTTCTTGACTCGGGCTCAACCTCATCTTGACGAGAACAGCTCATCAACACAATACACCTTTCTCATATAACCATTTCGAGGGTACACAAAAAGTAAGTGCAGTGGTGAAAAGGGGGCCTCTGCTCATCTTTTCGTCCTGTCTTGTCTCTTCTGCTCTTTATGCTTGTGTTCTTGCTAGGAGGCATCTACTACCCAGGACTCCTTCCGCCCCAAACATCCCCCGCAAGTGGTGATGCTTTGAGGCTAGGCTTTTTTCACAGTTTAGTCAAAGATTTTCATACTCACGCCTCAACATGATGTTCTTATCCCGATCAACTCATGTGCGCAGGTCCGCGCCGAGTTCAAAATCATGCGCCATATTTCCTCTTCCTCCATGGCCTATCCTTGAACCACTCATCTCCGCGAGAAATGACTGATGTACAGACCAAGAAACCCCCTAACGCTCAATGTTCCTAGATTTTGTCGTCTCAACTTGTCTGTTGATATCGAAACGAGAAGAAAGACGAAAAGAAACAGAGGAACAAAATGGCTCGAAGATGCCGCAACAAGGGCAAGCCCGTCGAAGCAGAGGCACGAGAGAGGTATGACATGGTCGCATCTCAACGAGCTTTAATCAAGAATGGATTTCACAGTGCCGTGACATCGAAGAAACCAGAAGAAATCGAGCGCGAATGGTTGGCAAGATACACAAACATCGTCGAGAAACCTTTGAAATCCGAATTCAGAAATCAAGCCCCTTTTAGGTACTTGACAACTGTGGGTGGCCCATTCTCTGTCTTTGGTAAGTACACTTGGTAACGTCTTTTGATGCTGACAAAATGCTTGAACAGGCGACGCTTCTCTTTCGTTACGAAACCAAATACGGCAACTCAAAGAGCGGAGCATACAACGTGGGCGGAACTAACTCGTTAGCCAAGTTCCTGAACGCAGCGGATGTTGGAGGTGAGGTTGCGAATGCTATTTTTGCTGAGGGGATCGGCACGGTTCTGAACGCAGCCGTCACTTCGTCCACTTCGTGGCTGGCGATGTCAAACAGTGTCGTAAGTTGGAATTCTTCTTCCCACGTCGGATACAAGAAGTAACGGCAGACTATAGAAAATTTGGGACATGAATGCCTCGGATTTCAGAACCAACGGCAATTCGGGCGTACTTCTGGCTGTAACCCCTGAATGCACAGTGGGCGAGATGAAGCAGGCCCACGATTTAGATCCATACGGGCTTCATCCCTCGAATGCCGGGTCCGGCTGGTGTGCTGAAGCTATGAAGCTTGAAAAGGAAATTTATCTTTCGATTCACCTGGTCCATGGACGTGTAAAAGACAAGGGAGGTCGCCGCCACAAGAGACAACAAGACGAGCAGCGGATCAAGAAGATTCTGCCCGAGGATCTGTTGGCGGGGGAAATTGTTCATGTTATCAGAGGCATTCGAGATGTGACCACAATCTGGGGCGCCAATCAGTTTGTGTCGGGCCCCGATTGCCGTTTGTTTGATCCGCCGGCGATTTTTTCCGTTTCTCGACTCAAGAGACTTTGTAAGTTGGTCCATCCACTTCCTCTACTCCTCTGCTGAAGTAGAGGCATAGCGTATGAGAGGCATGGAGCCGTTGCTGACGATTTTGCTAGTAACGCAAATCTTTTGGCGACGGAACTCATTCAAGGTGTTATATTTCCAGAAAATACCTTATCTTGATCGTCGCATGGTTGCTGTTATACTCCGATCCTGCCCAAACGTCCGCATGGTGGGCATTTACGAATGCCCGCTGATCCACTTTGGCGATGTGATTTGTCTCATTGACCTGATTTACGAGGTCAATCACCATCGTCGAAAGGAGGGGTTGCCGGAAATCACGGGCCTCGACTTCTATCCCCATTACAACAAGGGCACCCCGTTTGCGAGCGATGCCACAGCTACATATGGTCTGACCTGGGGGCCGCTGAAACTAGACGTTGCGCAACGGGGCTTCTTCAACATCATCATGAAGGCCTTTATGAAGGCCAGACGGATGAAATTGGGTCTTTTGTTTGAGCAGGACAAGGCCTTTTGCAAGTATCTGAACCAAATTCCGAACTACCCGCTTGCGGTTCCCACGTTTCTAGACGCCATGTACCGATACATGGAAGCCAAGGATGAGCCGGCCCTAAAGAGGGCTCTGTACGATCTTCTCAAACCAGTCCGACTGGGTTTGGAGAGACACATGGACCAGGACTGGCCGGATTACTACTCGAAAATCATGGGGAAGCACGTGGTGTTCTGTTCATCCTGCGGGTACGAAACGCTGCAGGAGTTTTTCACTTTTTTTGCCCGCCAAGTGCCGCGTCCTCATCGAAGACGTTGCGCAGGATGCACTCTTCAGCGTTGGCTAGATGGCGAAGATGATCACCTAAAGGCACAAAAGAAGCAGATCCTAGACACCTTATTTCCTGACTGGAAGGGATCCGAATTCAACTCAGATGCACCATTACCGTCATCTGTAAGGAATATCCTCAGGCTTCACTCGACGGAATCGGTTCGACCTAGAGTCAATAGGATTCTTCTAGACAAGAAGGGGGAGATGTACTGTCCTCAGATCATGGAGGCCTTTGTGCGGGACAACAAGGGTCACTTTGATTCCCTGCAAAAGCTGCCCAGTCTTTCAGAGCTCTTGAAAGGACCGGGGAGCGCCAGAAGATGGGGTCATGTCTATAACAAATGTAACAATTTGGATATGTACAGCAGGACAACCAGAAAAGTCCAACAGGACGGCGTTCGCAACCACGGCGACAAGGGCGTCCTGGGAGCGAGATTGGATGGTGGTATGCCCGACCACGTCGAAGAGCTACAGCCTTGCAAGGTGGCCAGTGACGGAACACCAAGCCATGACTTTCAAGCCGCGGCGTTGTTCTTTACAGGATTAGCTTGCAAGGGGTGGTCGGGATACAACTGAGGAATGAGTTGACATGGCTCTGGGCCCGGGCGAGGACAGTTTGGGAAAAGGGTGTTTTGCTTACTTTTGCTCTTCTTTTTTTCCTTTTTGGCTTCCGTTTCGTTTTGAATGAAAAACATGCCGAATCAGGCCAGGAACTAGGACAAATGTGCACAATAAATACGTACTTGGGCAGGTAGCCATGAGCGCGTGAGAGAATTGCTTGGCTGAATTGAATTGAAGCAAGTTGACATGATTGCACATGAGTCACGTGACCTGAAAATACCACCGCAGAGCAAACACCAGGACCTACCCAGGACTCCAGGACGACATGCCAGCAATTTGCCCGCCATATTCAATAGTCCAGCTTCGCGCTTCCTGACATCACAACAACGCAGTCATGGCGTCCTTTTTGCGCGCTCTTTCTGCGCCAGCGAGAACAATCGTTTCAACCACTTCCCTCGGAGCCCTCGCCGGGCGGGCATTTCGCACAGCACCAGCGCCAAGCTGCGTGTCTTCCATTCTCAGCCATGCCTGGACCGCAACAACAAGTCGGACCATGGGCGTAAGCCTACTGCAGCAGCAAACAAGGGGCATGAAGGTCCACAGCTCCGTCAAGAAGAGATGCGAGCATTGCAAGGTAAGTCTGGGCCTGAGAAGGCTTCCTGAGAAGTGTCCCCCGAGAAGGGAACACATCCGTCTTTGCGCTACGAGGGACGCACTTCATACTGACACCTTTCTTCTTCTTTGCCCTTTCCCCCGAGTACGATAGGTTGTTCGACGAAAAGCCGGCAAGAGACATAATGGGTACCTGTACATTATCTGCAAGGCGAACCCGCGACATAAGCAGCGACAAAGCTAGAGATTGGGACAAGCATTTGCCTTGAAGGAGCTTCGGGTGTGGGATTACGGACGACGACGACGACGACGAGTATATACACTATATATGCGGGGGAGGTGGGCAGGGAGGAATGCATGTGTGGTACGGACGACGAATGGGATTGTATAATATGTGGCATTTGTGATGGTGTTTTTTTTTTTTTTTTTTTTAAGTAGTCCCATGGGGACGGGACTCGCAATCCCTTTTCTTTTTCTTTTTCTTTTGTTTGTCGTTTTCCCCTTTTGTCTGCTTGTCATTGAGGTACAATCGTGTACTACATTCCCCCTATGTACCTCTCCATGCTCTCCCACTCGGTCTTGCCCGTCGATAAGAGATAACGAATGTGACTCTGTAGACGATGTTAGGCGCATATTCATTCGTGTCACCCCCCCTTTTTTTTTCTCCTTCCTTTTTGGTTCAACCAAAAAAAAAAAGGGAGATTTTTTTTTGTTCTGTGTCGTGCACGTAAAGGGCCGTACAAGAAAGAGCATGCTCACCAGATCGGTGACGTGTCTGCGTCTGTCAAACTCGTCTCTTGCAAAGCGTCGGGTTTCCGTCCTGGTTTGCGCGTCGCGAATGGACCGTGTGCCGCGGAGGATGGTTCGGTAGAAGGAGAGGACGCGGGATCGTTGGAGAAACTAGGCGCATTTGTGTGTGTGGCTTTAGCAAGTGTCTGTTTTTTTTTTTTTTTTTTTTTTTTAAAAAAAAAAAAAATGCTTTCTTTCGTTCTTCTGGCACTGCCATTGCTGGCGTGCTTCAAGTACAATCGGGGGCACACGACGTACGTGGTCGAGACTCAATGCGCGGTCGAGTGTGCGACGAGCGGCGGCATAGCCACGGGCTTGGACGAGCTGCGTGGCGTATTTCATGGGCGGGCCGAGGTGCCTAGCTATGACGGGAGGATGGGAGGGAGGATACGAGGCAGTGTGTTTGTTGTTCTTTTCGACTGGTGTGAGGAACGTGTTTGCGCCAAAATATGTATATGTATATATATTAAAAAAAAAAAAAAAACCGTCGCGTGTAGTTTACCCCGGGCGACGAGGTCTTACTCTTGATGTTGTGATGTGACGTTGTTTGGATGGATGGACTCGGGAGCGGAAGAACCTGGATGGGTGGGGCGTGGCTTGAAATGCGGCGACGTACATGCAGTAGGAGGAATATGCCATCTGACGGGCACACAGTAAATCTCAGGTCCAGCGGAGAATCGCTCAGGTCCAAGGTGGGCCGCGGAATGGCAGAATAGCATATGTTTCGCATATGCGTGGCACTTGTAAATCGTACAGTATAAAATCCTTAGAAAAAAGTGGGTTATAAATTTAGTCTATGTGCGTAGGCCTGTGCATTAGCCTAGCATATATAAGATCTCTACTGCTTAGCTTACTTTCTTTTCTTTTTTCTTCTTTTATCCCCCCTATACCTAATTACCTATATATACTGCACTAACTTTATATTATATATTATTATTATATTTTATAGCTAGAAGCACTTTACTAACTATAGCTATAATTACTA